>JAQGBX010001107.1:0-27532 GCA_034698745.1 Megaphyllum sjaelandicum | reverse complement strand
TGCCGAAACGTCGTTTTCTAATTAAACGTTTTTTGGTCGTGTATACTCCTTTATTAATATGAATTCCGACCACTTGAGGCCCAAGATGTTTACCATTATATGTAAAACTGAACATGTAAATCCAAAAAAAACATACTGGCCAAATACTTTTTTTGACCACTGTAGCTCAACTGTTATTTATTATTAAGATTGGATCTAACATGAATTAAGCAGAAGTACACTGATGCAGCGCTGCCTAGGGCCTGTTTGTCTAATTTTTTTTTCATAACAGAGTCACATACAAAAAAAAACCATTTTTTTACTGTCGCATGTCTCGATTGCAAGAAGGCGCTTTATGAAACTATACATATATTAGATCAATTTAAGATTAGATTGAATAATTCATATTAACGCGTGGACAATGTGAAAATTTGTGATTGTCAATTAGTAATTCTTCGTGATTCATAGAACTGTCGTGAAAAAAAATTCATGGACACCTTCATAAGGGCGAATTTTTGTTTTTAAATAAGTTTGGGTGAACCTAAAATATTTAAATAGATTTTGTCAATGTCGTTGCTTGCAATAATTAAAGTGGCCGCCCCAATAAGGGGGTAGACATGGACAACCTTAGGAATGGGAACGTCCCCACTTAAATGCGACAAACGACGCGCCCCTTAATATAGTTTAGAACTTCTCACCCCCGCTTCAGAAGTGACACAACTCAAAAATTGTCAATTCCCAATTTGAGAAGCTATTAACACAAACGAAATGAGCTATACATTCAGTAAAAACGACATATCCGAGGTTAAGACATTAGTTTTACCACATCTGATTTTACTATGTATTAAAACTTGCAATATCTAAAAATAGGAAAATGCTGAGTTTGGGTCACTTTTGAAGCGATCGAAAGTGCGATATACATTATCTCTCATAATTGACAGTGCACCTCCAAAACAAAGTTCTCTCAGTAGTAAAAAAATTATCTATGCATTTCTGTAACATTAACGGAAATCCCCCAAATATGGACTGACTAACGTTTTGCAGAAATTGGGTGCAAAATGCTGACCTTAGATATTGCTTTAGCTGCTTCTGGCGACCTCGTTTTAAACGAGACACATAAACACCAAACTGTTTACAATCCGATAAATTATTTTGGAGCACAGACATGCGATATCATTAAATGAAAGCAAACATTCGCCGCACTCAAAGTATGTGCTTCACCTGCCACTATCTCGACAGAGTGGCAAATTTCCCACAGTTCTAGGAACCTAAAGAGGGTCATAACTCGTTGACTGCATGCAATGGTGAAAACATTTAGGGAAGTACTTATTTCCAAATGCAGATGTTTCACTATTCCAGTTTATTTTTTTAAGTGTTTTAGTTTAAAGTTATAGAGATCATGTAAGTTTGGCGAGCGGTTCGATTGGATGAATTATTATCATATTAACTTAATAAAAAAACTGAAAACTTACAGTAAGCGGTGTGTTAAGATTGCATGTACACATGTTCTTCTGCACATCCCATATGTTGGAGAGAACTTAAAAACTTCAATTCACGAACGTTTTCTGTTAAAAAAAAGAAAAATATGAATTATTGTTTGTATAAATTATATAAAATTTGAATTATGAAGACATTGAAGAGCCATTGCGTGGAAACAAATACTAAAAATACGACGTTCTTACGATTCAGGATTTATGAGGCACTCTCTAGTTTACTGTTATCATTATTAAGGTTCTACAAACTTACGTGAAAATCAATTTGTTGTATACTGTAGATTCTTTTGATTTACGAAATATTTAAAATTGTCATGTTTATTGCAAATAAACTTGAAAATAGAAAGGGTGAATGAATTAATCTGAACTAGACATGATGCAGTTGCATCCAATGTACGCAAACACCACGTGACCTGCTGGTTTGGTGTTTGCTATTGGAGATTTTGACGCCTCAAATTGTTTATAAACAACAGAACAATTTTTATAATCAAATAAGTGACAAAATAATCACGTGATTTTCCGTACAATGTTTTGTGCGGAATTACGGAAAAATATTGTTTATCACATTATTTTATTATAAAAAATATAACTTAAAAAAACACCTTTACTTTAAACCAGAATTTAACGTGCTATAAGAAAAGACGGGAACCTAAACTACTGTATATAAATAGTAGAGATACTCAGAAGCTTTAAGAATGGCACTGTTGCATTTTAGCAGCTGTGAAGTCACGAGTGCATAATTAACGCAGTTATTGGTTAAATAAATTCACTCAAGTTTATCGCCATTTTTAAACCAACTGACATTTCTTCACACGTGACTTCACGACTGCCATAAGTACCATTCATAAATATTCTGTCCGAGGATGGCAGGAGGAATTTTGAATCTTTACTAAGGGCGGGCATTAACGTGGCAATTTATTGACATCGTTCAGGCGATTTTAGGCGTGTCCGAAATATCACGTGCACATTTCAGAAAGTTTTACTCAACGTGGTTTTTGAAATTGAAAATACTAAACGGGAAATAATTAGGCTTAACTGATGTTTTAAAATTAGCAATTAGCAATTCCGGAAAATCGGCAGCCAATAAAACATGGCAACAAATTGCCTTATTTGCCCCCGCCTTGGTGCATGCTGGTTAACTTCCGTATTTCGACTTTCTCGAACTGACGACCTAAACTTGAATGTTGAAATATGAAAACCTTGCAGACCTAAATTCAATTGAATATCGATTGCCAATTTTTGAACGAATATCAATCAAAACATAATTATGATCTTGACCTATATTAATTGCGAGACTAAATCTGCTCACGAGATGTACGCATACGTGCCTGGATGTACGGCACGACCTAATTGAAACTGCCAAATCTAGGTCTCGCAAACTTGGCGAGTTCATCAATTTAATACTGTTGAGTACGATTTGTTGCCGTAATTATACGGCGGATATTCTTTTCGGCTACCTTCACTTGACCAGGAGTTCAAGGTAAAAACAACCATTTTTTCAACTCAATATATCAACATCGACTTTCGAAAATAAACGTGATTTGGAGACCATTATTATGGGTTACTCCGACTGAAGCTTCACGAAGCGTACTTTGGCAGTGAAGTCAGGTGAACCAAAGGAAAGCATAGTTTTAAAAACAACAATAACCTTGAATGAACCAATAAGTGGCAATAAACTTGTCAACTTTGCACAAGTGACTTTACACTTGCTAAAGTACGATTAGCTTCCATGGCTGAGTACCCCTAATGTACCAATGTACTTTCCTTGAGCATTTATTTGTTTGTAAAGTGCATGAATTAGTTAAGTATTTTATGCCTAAAACTATGCTCGTATCTTAGAAAAATTCCCGAAGTCTTCGGATCCCTGTAGACCCACTTCATAAAATATTAACTATCCAGGAAATTACTTGAGACGGAAAAGTATTGTTTCGAACCTTATTTAGTTTCAAATATCCATAAAACAAAATCTTGAATATACGGACAGTTTTGTGTTAGCAATCCCCCAGAGTCGCAGTTCGCACTGGTTTTCGGTTACATTATTAATCTTGGTTTAACAAGGGTTCACCATGGGCGGTTATCACTCCATTTATCACAGCGTCTGTTTCGTCTCAAGACCCCAACTTGTTGACAACAATTTCAAGCTTTTTCCGAACAGAAACTGATTAGCTAACGGACCCTCAAAGCCAGATCTGTACCACCAACGTAGACCAGCACGTTAAAAAACTTGGGATAATCACCGATCAAATTTAACCGAAGATGGCGCTGTCATGGTACCGTAAATCTAAATTTAGAGGTTAAGGTATGCTCCAGTTTTTAGATTTTTCAAATACTTTTGCTAATGGCTGCCTGTACAGCGGTGCAACTGGTCCAAAAACAGAAGTTTGTTTGTTGTTTACACAATGAAAAACATAACGTCAACGAAACAACTCCCCTTTCCCCCCCCCCCCAAAAAAAAATACTAACCCCTCCTTCAGTCCCAATAAAAAAAAATGTATGGCACATCTTTGGCACCGGGGTCAACATCCCCAAAACATGACCACCATGACAAGAAACTCGCTCTTGACATCCGACATATTTTCTAAGTTTGATGGTCAGGGTGGTTAAGATAGGTCACGTGGGCTGGCAAGTTTTCGGCAAAATGGCAGCTTCTTTATCTAGCACAAGTTTCGGATAACTTTTTGTGCCATCCATCATTCGTCGGTGCCTCGTGTGAGCAGACTAAATTTGGCTAACTTCAGTTCAAATTTCAGAAAAAAAAACTAGCATTTTCCAGTTTATTTTAAAATTGACTAGATGCAGTAATGATTGACAATGAAACGAGGAACGATGTGTTTTGAAATAGCATGCAGTGAACGAAATGAAAGAAAATGTTGCAAATACATGTAATTTTTGAAAAACTACAATTTAGCATAAATAATTTTACCAAAATAAAAACAATACAAGTTCTCCGAATTTGCATTGTCCAATTCCTTTGATAATTATGATACTTATGATAATAATAATGTCATTTAATAGAGAAATTATTCGCTATTAAATGACATCATTATCATAAGTTGTAATTTTTTTTCCATAATAACTCAAAAATCTTGATTTTTCACTGATTTTCAGTGAATGAGCGATATGTGAAGTAAACATGTACGTAAAGTTTGGAACACATGTAATGTTCTTTAAAATACATTTTTATTTGTTAAAATGTTTTCAATATATTCTCGTCATTTAATTTTAAAAAAAAAGTATTTTAAAATGCATTACATGTGTACCAATCGATACACTTTTTCTAAGGCATTTTCTTTCAACGTGGAAACAACAGAATTTCTCAGAAATGCGATTCACAAACGATACCATTTTTATAAAAAAAATATATATCATGTTTATCAAACGTTTTTTTTTTAAATTCTACTAGAACTTTCCAAGTACTAAAAACAACTAATGTAATAATTGTCAAGATAATTCTGTAGGATTATTTCACCGTTTTTAAGTTGTTCACCCATCTAATCTTACCGAAATATTCGCGAAAAACACAGCGAGAATTTCAATAAACTTCACCGTTCAGCGCCATCTGTAGGCGTCACGCTTGAAGTAAAAGGGATTTGATTAAACGTGACGGAAAACATAGGGGTGAAGCATAATTGGGCATCGAGGAGGAAGCGCTTTTACAAATTGGGGTTCATCCCTTTCAAATATATTTGCACCAACGTCCAACTTATTGAATTATTCATTGTTGAAAATCGTGACCATTAATTTCGCCTGCCGCAATTTATCGTTTAGGAAACAATGGGAGAAGGGAGGAGGGGAACACAGGACTGCAAGCATTTGCTCATTTTCAAATTAAAGCGCTTTTCCTGTTTGCAAAAGTTATTCCAGGAAGGGAATAAAAACGTTTTTAATGTTTTTACCCCTGCATCTCTGGGTAATAAAATCGAAAACACAGTGACATCGTGGTAAAACTTACTTCATGGAAATTTTTTTCAGATATGCAAATTTTAGATATATTGCACCCCCGCCTCAGAAGTGTCACAACTCAAATTCTCTTGTTTTTTTTTTAAATAAAACAAGTTTTAATGCATGATCCAATTAATTTCGAAAAAAAACGTTTTTTAGAAATATATTTTCGGAAATGCATTTTCTGTAATAATAATGTTTCTGAAAATGCATTTCGCAGATATGTGTTTTTAGCTTTTTTTTTAGCTTATTGCTGAATAAATGTGGATTTATTTTAAAATATGTTTTAAAACATATCCACAAAATACATTAACAAGATTGCATTTAATATAATATTAAAAAAACAACATTTCCAAATAACCATTCAAATGGTTTTTTTAAACAAATTATTGTGCATTATGTTATTGGTATATATTTTGCAATATAACAAAAAATACATTTTAAATATAGGCATATATATATATTTAAAATTAATATTGTTAAAAATGTATTTTTTCATATCTCAGTCGAAATATTTACCTGAAGTGTATATATATATGCATACTGTATAGCAAAAGTACAAGATGTATACGAGTAGTGTCATTAGTTTTAAATGTCAAAATCAATCGTCCTGCGTGTAAAACTTGTAATTTACATTGAAGGAAATGACAATTGCATATTTTTGCATATATTTGTGATGGTTTTCTGAATTGTATGACGTGTAATTTTACAAAATTAAGATCAAAACATTATCCATGTACAGGGAAAATTAACACGTTTTATAAAATTTGTATTTATTTCCCATCCCGTCTTCCTCCATATTATGTTGTTCGCAGTCAATTAAGTATAGTAAAGAATTTCCCTATCGTTGCCGGTTCCAAAGCCCGGGTAAATGGGTAGGGTTGGGGGATATAGCAATGGTGAACTGCCCCGTAAAACCTTCACCGGCAAACTTCATGGCCATCACTTCCAATGGGGGAAGTTGGCATGCAGGGTGCAATAAGTGGAAAATACGACTCGTATTTACAAAATAAAAATACTATGTAGCGAATGAAGTTACATTTCGCTAGAAAACTTAAATTTTCAGGGCTTCCCTAGAAATTTCATATTCAACTTTCCTGACTTTTCCAGGTTTTTAAACAAATTTCCCTGCAAATCGAGTTTTGCATCGATATTTTGCAAAATTTACTTACAGTATGTCAATTTTGCAAAATTAACATGAAACGTTTTTTGGAAATAGTAACAACTTGTATTCGAAAAATGTTAAAAGTTTTACAAATTTGTACTCTGAGAAGGTTGTAAATTGTGAAAAATTTTACTCTGAAAAGGTTGAAAATTTTGACAGTTTGTTCTCAAATTCTGTTGAAAAATGTGCAAATTTCTCCAAATCTGTACTCGAAAACAGGTGCAAATTTTGCACATTTGTGCTGGAAAAGGTTGGAAATCTTGGCAAGTTGAATTACGAGAAGTTTGGAAATGTGTCTTCGGAAACTGTCGACAATTTCACAAATCTGTTCTTGAAAACACTTGAAAATGTTGCAATTTAATTCTTAACTTTATGCTAATTTGTCCACGGAAACTGTTGAAAATTTTGCACATTTGTACTGAATTTTTTTTAAAAGTTTGCAAATGGGCCCTGAGCTAACCACGTACAGTATATAGAATCATTAATTTCGGATTGTGACCACGTCAATACGTTGAATCTCCCTGAGTTTTCAAAATAAGTCATTCTTTCCTGACTTTTCCAGGTTTGGGTAACCCTGATTTTCCCTATGAATTGAGACTTTGAAGGTATAAACTTAAGAATTTTCATCCTGCTAACAGACAGAACCCATCTGGATCCACCATTGCATCGATCTTGGGTAACGCAATTAATCGTAGATGTAATCTTTCAGCGTTGCCACCCTGCGCTAATATTAGTACTCGCTAATTTATGCTGTAGCATGGCCATATTCAACATGGCGTCGTCCCAGTTGCAGACAACTCGCACAAATCTGGCAAATTGGCTTCGCCAAACGCCGATTTTGGCTTCCCTCGATTATCAATTATGAAATTAACATTGGGGCTATGCCAATTCCACGCTTTATTTTTTTCTCCCAACGTGATAAACATCGAGAATGCTGCGGCTAAGACTATGTTAGCGAGTGCACAAAACCCAAAATGCAGGGAAGTGCGGTCACGTGTTGAATTTTTACAACTGCTGCGCAACTATTGCCGATGAAAAATAATCCGTCCAATGAAATGCGAAGGCCAAATGACTTAAAAAAATGCTTCAATCATCGAATAAATCAACGACTGTTCGAGATCCTGCCATTCGCGATGCTCTTTGCTTATTTATAGTAAGTGAGCCCCTCTATGCTACTTCACAGCAAACGGGTTCGAAACTCGTCGAAATTCTGATTTCTCCGCGGACTTTTGAATTTTCGCCGAATTTTCGAGGTAAGATTCAACAGGAAGCAATCTGCGCAATTGCGAATCTTCATTAGAATAAGTCTCGAATCAGTAACCCGTACTTAAGCGCTTACTTTGTGTCTAGGGATGCTAAGCAAGCACAGTTTTGTCTCAATTCAAACTTTTGTTTTTGCCCGATGCATGTATTGGTCGTTTGATGAAGATTTTTGTTATTAAAACGAAATTTATTATTAATTCAAAATCTAGTGCGTGCGATCATGTGAAAATGTGAAATTCTAAATTTCTTGCTGTTTAGTTTTTATGCCAAAAATTATCTAGGATCTAGGAAGATAATACCAGTAAGACACCCTATTAATAATCGGCACCGTTTTTGTACTATAACGACATTTTAATGATATTTTAATTAGGTTAATTATTCAGACGAACAATGTCATACTATAAATGAACTGACGATAATGATGTCAAACTATAACGAAGCGTGGAAATCGGTTGCATAAACGATCATTAGTGAGAGTATTGTAATACATGTAATATGTTTAACTTACACTGTAATGTAAAATGTAATATTAATTCTCTGGTTTAGTATCAAACAAGTTTTGCATGTTTTATCAATTTTTTATCAAATGGATATAGATACAGTACAGTAATAGATTCATATACATGTAATCGTGGATCAATGACATAAAATGTATAAGGTTTAGAAAATTTCTATAAATTTCTGATTTCTATGTGGTTTTAATAATGCTATGGCATATTACAAATAAGGACCAAAGGGTACTAAGTATTAAGATAATAAATGTTCTATACCTCCTGCATTTTCATTAATTATAGTTTGTATAAACTGTGCACTATAGTTTTCTTCTTTTTCCGCATTTATCATGGCCACAATTTTGAATTCAATTCAATTCAGTTCTTTATCCTGCAGTCAGTTCATACTGTACATGTAGTACCATGTGGTTGGGGGATCAGTATACAAATTTAAGTCAGACTAAGTAGTCTGGTCATGATGGACCCCAACATCACAATTTAGTTCTAAGCCACCTTGCTCGGAATTAGAAGTGTCTTTCAAGATCCACGATGATAATCATCACATGCCAATCTTTTAAAATTCTTATAACATAAATTTCGTTTTTTTTCCCCTCATTTCAGAGGCTTCCACCAATGGGGCGCAGCGGATTTACGTGTATCCGGTTCACGTTATGTTCCTGTAACATCTTAGCATGGGTAAGCCGCACAATTATATTTGATTAAAGTGAGCAGTTAATCAGCTTTAATGGTGCAGGATTGCCTCAATTATTTCCACAGCTCTTTTAATTTTCACCATTTCGCGATTGCCTAAGTAACATTTTATGCACACGCCAAAGTTTCATACTGCTGAGTGCCATTTTTCATTTTAGTTGTAACTTGTAAATTCCAACATGTGCTATAGTATTTATGAGAATAGTTTATACGGCATAATCTAGTCACTGTCGTCATACAACTTTTTCCAAAGTCGTTTTAAGGAAGTTTTGCCTTTTGTCTTCGACAAAGAAACTAGTTAATGACTAATTTCTAAAAAAATTAAAGTAACTTGAGATACATCAGTGCGTCAGAAATACGACGTGCCACATTTTGTCTTTCAAAACAAATTAAATGTATCCAATGTAATACACCTGATTGTTGACTTAATTTAGTCATATTGACGTCAAAAACAGTAATCAAAAATGGCTGTTTTCGAGACACAACCCAAATGAATGAGTTAATATAGGGTGTCCCAAAATGATCTGACTGATAAGAAACAGTTATTAAAAATCAATGAATACAGATAGAATCAAGCAATTTTCACCAGTGTGTAGAAGAACTGAAAAAGTTTATACTGGTAGCGGCGTTGTTACGATCACATTCACCGAGGGCGCTTCACTTATGGTAAAAATGGCGTCTGCCATATAGAGAAAAACACAGTGTGGTTGGTTTGGCCGAATCAAAATCGCCCATAACGGTTCGACGTCCGTTTCGTCAAAAGTACGAACGTCCACCACCGCACGTCAATTCGATAAAGGCTTGGATGAAAAGGTTTCTGGAGACCGGAGTTGTTCACAAGGGGAAGAGTGCAGGGCGTTGGATTGGTCGGGATGGGTCTATTCCATGGCCGCCGAGATCGCTGGACATAACCCCATTGGATTTTTTTTGTGGGGTTATGTAAAGGACATCGTATACAGAAAAGTGGTTCCAAATGTACAGTATACTCTGAATGCGCGAATTGTCGGCGCGATTGCAACAATCACTCCAGAGATGCTTGACAATGTCTGGCGAGAGGTTGAATACCGTTTAGACATTTTACAGGCAACAAAGGGTGCGCATGTTGAGATTTACTGATGCACAAAAAAAAACTGAGTTCATGTACCCACTGGTAAAACCGCTTGATTCTATCTGTATCCATTGATTTTTAATAACATTTTCTTATCAGTCAGATCATTTTGGGACCCCCTGTATATTATGTAAGGGAGCTAGTGTTTAAAATACTTAACAAAACTTGGCGTAACGCTTTCTCCAAGTTCAGCCGAGACAACAATGGCTTCCTTTGTCCGTGCTGCAATTGCTAAATTCTTCGGCTTTGGCAATCCAGTGAGGATATGCAATTATGGCATAAATTATTTCAGGTGCTGCATTGCTACAATGCATGTGCGTGCAACCTGCTGCCATTGATTGGCCTAAATTTCAAGGTTTTTCCGGTGATTCTGAGGTAGCGCGCACGACATGGCATGTTTACTTCACAAAATGTACTTGGAATATTTTGCCAAAATTTCGACATGTTATGGTGTGCCCTCGCTGCCATTGTTATGAGATTCCAGCACTTCTCTCATTTCTAATTAGCGCATCTACATGTAATTACCAATACATGCAATGATGAGTTACTTTATTAAAAATATTTAATTTTTGCCAAAAAAAAACAAAAAAAAAAACACATGGAGAATGGACGAATAGGAATCCCTCTTGATGATTAAAAAAAGTTATATGTAATGTAACGTATACAATACTAGCTCAATATGATAAACTTTAAAAATGTGTCTTAGTATAGCCCAAATTTTTTATTAGCAGCATGAACCTAATTGCGTACTGTTACTCCAAGTGCGATTGAGCTTCCAGAAGTGGCCGTTGCCTGCTTTGGACCATGCATTCACTCTCAATGTCATTTCTGATGTTTTTCCTAGCTCGCCGGATGCGGCATTCTGGGTATCGGGATATGGCTCCACGTGGCGTATGGAGGTTACGCTACCATGTTGCCTACATATAATGCTCTCAGTGCTGACAGTCTTTGCATCATCGCTGGCGTGGTGACCTTTGCCATCGCATTCTTTGGCTGCTGCGGATCCTGGTTTCAAAACCGGTGTCTGCTCATTTTGGTAATTATGTTCGCGCGCGATGTTTGGCAAGATTGACAGTTAGAAAAAACATTTTTCTCCATAAGTTTTTTCTCTCTCCACGTGGAATGGTACTGAGCAGTTTACTTAATTCTGTTTACAGTATTTCACATTGGTCACGCTCATCTTCTGTTTGGAGGTAACTGTGGGCACTCTGGCTTTCGTGTATCGCGACAGCCTTGCCGACACGCTCAAGATGCAGTTCATGAAGGGAATCGAGAGGAATTACTTGCAACCCAATGAAGAAGGATTCACACTGGCATGGGATCATATTCAGAGAGAAGTGTGTGGTCATAGACGATGTGTTTTAGCCTAAGGGCCAAATTAAGAAAGATGCAATTGATTTTGTTTCTATATACTGATAACGGACCTTGTCTATTGTAGCTAAAGTGTTGTGGCATAACCAAGCCAGAGGATTGGTACAGAATTGACGCCTGGAGCAATGAGGATAGGGTTCCAGATTCCTGTTGTCGCAGTATTATCGCCAATAAAACAGACTGTGGAATGGATGTAGCACCAATAAATATCTATGAAAAGGTAACCAATTCATTCTGGTCAGAAGATTCAAAAACATTTTTAATAGGATCCAGAAGGATGCCGTCATATGGTGACATTAGTATGTCACCGTATGACAAACTGACATTCTGTCGGTACAACTGTCGAAGCAAGTGTAGTAAATGGGCATAGTCTCCAAAAAGAATATACACATTTTGGTAATATATTATATGAGTGCAGTTGGTAAATGCGATTATGATGTCATGATGAAGACAAGTTTTATTTCTTTAGGGCTGTTATGACAAACTGCATGTATGGGTGATAGAGCGGCTTCACCTGGTGGGAATCATCATTCTCGTGTTTGCATTCGTCCAAGTAAGACCCAAGTTTTCACCGTTCAACCTTTTACTCTGTCTGAGAAAACACAAGATAGTGTAACTCTTCTTTAATTTCTTTTAGTTATTCGGCTTGGTGGCTTCCATGCTCATTTACTGCACTCTGAAGCATCGCCGAAAATCCTACACATAATCCACGGTGACTCCAACATTGTCAACAGCAGAAATCGAGCCCCTCCGTTCAAAGTATAAACGAGGTGACATGAGCTATTTGGCTTATAGATAAATATATTATATTTAAGAATAAAAACCGCTCAAGAAGCCGTGGGATGGCCTGCACACACAAGCTCAATGTTTCCTGAGTGCTAGGTTCGACGAGAAATAATAAAACCGGTGGTGTCTATTCCCATCCTAAGGTGTATTTTTTCTACTTTCGTCAAAGTTATCGAAGAAGGGTGCTACAGGGACATCCCTTGCAATGAGGGAAGCAGTATTCATCGCTCTGTCCAAATCCAATTTCCCTTTCTATATTAAGAAGTTTTTTAACATTTGTTACCGTCGTTCGAAAGAAGTACGGACGATACGCTTGGATATTCAGAATATATATCTATAAATAGTTGGTTTGTTAAATTTGGTTATACTGTACATCATCTATTGTATGCAATAAAATTGCAGGAGGCATTTATTTTTCTATTAAATGTCAGCGTTTGGAAAACTTGTCTCGTTTTGCTTACTCAGCTAGTCTCAGCATATGCACCAGCTAAACGAAAATATTTTCGATAAAACTGAGCAGCAGACTTCTATAAATGTGTGTGGTTAATTCATTTCAAAACCTGACCGAGACTTACAAAATGCTGATCTGAAAATATTTTTACTCCAATTTTCTTTTAAATCCTCATTGTGAAATAGTAATAGAATGCATTTCGGAAATATCAAGGCCAGTAATCCTCTTGATAATATACATATATATATATATACATGAATATGGGAAGGTTATATATCAGGGAGGGCTAGGAAATTCATTGGATTAGCCACAACATCTACTAAAAACACAATATATATGTATTGTGCAGCTTAAATGCAACTTCAAACACTATGAAACATTCAAGAATTCATGACTTCAGGAGCTGGTTACTTCTAGATGAACTTATATATTTTGTGGGGGACCCACGGTAGTGGGGTCCTGTCGTGTGGGCTTTACACGGCAGGGTTTACTTCTCTCGTAACGCCCCGGCCCTACTGACGCGATTTACGCCATTACATTCAAAATTAAAAACGTCGGCATTCGATTATTTATTAACTTTCCGACTTGCCGTATTTCGTCCGCGCCATAAATCGGTGAGTAGTTTCATAACACAGTAACTTTTAATCACACGAACGAAACGTTCGCAAAATCCACCTTACCCCATATTCCGAACTTATTCCCCAGTAGAGCCGGCCTGGGGCTGTGGTGGCCCGGCCGGCCCGCTTCAGGATTTGGGGACCATGCCTTGATTAACTTGATTGGTTTTACCACCCTTAAAAGTAAAAAAGTAATCAATGAAAATTAACCCGAGATTATATGCAGCTAATGTTAATCCAGATGATTATGCTTCCAAGTAATCGCGCAAAATGGTCCAATTTCAAAGCAGAAAAGTTCTTTCATGCATTCCCGTGATAATTAAACATGACCTTAATTACAAAATATACAGTATAACCATCACAGCAAGTTGGCAATCAAATTATTAAGGAAAAAATAAGCAAGAATTAATAACTCGCCAGAGAACAACTTGCTGCCATCTTCCATTCAAATAATAATGTGATTGTGATTACTGTGTTGTGATATCTCAAAGTGCGATCATGTGGAGGAAACACTGGAACACAGCGTGATGGAAAATGACACTAGGTGCGCTGGAACCCAGGCTAACGTATATATATACAGGGTGTGTCAAACTTTACTACAGTGTGGATGCCAATTTCCCGATGAAAATAACGTTATTTCTACTAATTTCAGTAAAATTGGTATATTATTGAAACAAAGATAACGTTTAACGAATCTTTCAGTAAATATAATAAGCATAATGTTAATTTGCATTTAATTAATGCAAAATCATGCATGCACATGCATATTCAAGTCGTTATTCATGTTACAATACTGTAATGATTTTGTCTAGCTAATGCGGATTACAAAGTAATAAATTAAGCAGACATTTTTAATTGCAACAAGTTAAATTAAATTGTCCGGCTTCACAATAACATAAAATAATTGTTTAATAAGCGAACACTTTTGTTTTAAGTACATGTACATTGTATATAACCTGTAGGTATCTTATATTACAATTTTACAGTGAAATGACTTTAAAAAATAAACAGAAATATATGTTAGAGTAAAACAGTTTTGTTGAAAAATATAGTTTCAGTGAAAAATTATCAAATAAATTAACGGGTAAAAATAATTTGATAAGTGAGAGATTCTCATTGATCAAGGTATTGAATAAGGGATATGTTACATACCTTGTGTCTTTAAATATTCATAAATACATGAACATCGTACCTTAAGGTTGCTACGATAACACATCAACACCTGAAAAGCCCTTGATGGATATGCTTCTTGAAGAAACACATGTTGAAATGTGTTGAAGCACTCAGCATAATGTTAAAGTTGATTTCGTCGTCCAATTCTGTTTTTAAAATAATCAAGAATAAAAATGAGTGCATTAATGTTGCCATGCATGTATGCATTACTTTGTAATGTGTGAATTTCAACAAGAACCTAAAAACAATATTTTGAATACATATATTACTATGAGTATTTACTGCATCACTAATTCCAAATAGACCTCTTATTCAGGCTTATTTTAAGATTGTTTTTATTCATGAATGCATAATATTGAGAACGCACAATCCCTAGTTTTGACGCGGAACTTCGTCTTTCCTTTTGTTTTTTAGTTAAGGGGGTAGTTAAGGAGTTTAGGATGTCTTCCAAATGTCATTTATTAAAAGTCTGATGTCACTCAGTAACAATGTGATGATGCGTCATTCGTTAAATTCGACTGAATGGCGTCATTTATTAAAATTTTAATGATTATGAAATTAATTCAAATTCTGATAGTAAGGACATGCTGAATGACGGCATTCATTAAATTCAGATGGTGACACCATTCAATAAAATTTGATTAATGATGTCATTCATTAAAATACTAATTAATGACGCCATCATTTATATTGCAGCCTCAGACGTAGCTTTACTTTTATAAAATTGCATGACAGCACAGCTATGCTTCTGTGTCTATTTTTACCAATTTTTAGCCTTTAGCCAAACATATTCTTATTTAAAATAGTTCATTTTATGCCTAAATTACCTACAGTTGGTCAGGGATTTCAGTACGATCTATTTAGATTCTTGATCCATCATCATACCTTTTTTCACTGCAATTTCAGTGTAAAATTCAGATATTTCCAAGATAGCTCACAATAATGGGATATATCATACCAAATGCACTGCTGTCGTGAAATTCCGCAATTTCGGTGTAGAAAGCATCCTGAACACACTTCATTAACTGAAATCGCTCGTTAGCGGTGCGTAACATTTTAAAAACAGCCAGCAGCACTTCGACGATCCATTCCATATTTCGCACGAATTTGTTGGTTATCTAAGAACACGGGAATAAGATCAATTATCCAGCGGCTCCACAGCTACATAAAATATGCAAAATGATCTGGTTAATTGTTTTCAGTTCGGATAATCAAATTTGAACGATTAATCAAGGATGTTTTTCACTGGTCACCATTGCCATGAGCGCAATCCAAGTTCCACTTTCTGCCATCAGTCCATTTAGCGCTTGGGTACCGAGAAACAAGACGAGAAGCTTCTCGTCCAGGGACATTAACAAATTGGCGTAATTATGTGTAAGCCACTCCGCTGGCAATTCTAAAACAAACGATCATCAGTTTTATTATCGAGAAACAACGTGATATACAACAAATTTCGAGCATACGACCTACCTCTTAGACTGCGAAGAACTGCAAAAATTGTGTCCCTGCTTATGAAGTTGTGCAAATGCAGAATGTTGAATTTGTTGGCCAAATCTGCAAACCGATTTTGCATGTCGGAAGGGCGCAGAGGTGGCATGACCTCGCACATTTCGTAATACTGCAGAGTTTCTGCAAAATAGGAACGATGAAATTTGCCAGATTACAAAATCACCACTGTCCCTAAGCATAGTCTATTTTAAAATTTGGTTCACTGTTTCATACAATGAAATTTTGTGGAGATAGGATTAAAATCAAATGGCAACTTGGCATATCTTATAAGATTTTGGAATTTCTTTCATTCACTGACATGCGGAGTGTACTTTGTGTGAAGCTTCCATTTCTTTTAAATTGAAGCGCACATAATTTTTTTGGAACTCGACCTTCAAAACTTGTGTTTTGTGGCTTCCCCGACCTTTTGCTACATTCGATAGCGGCGAAACTGAAACTTACTCTTACTGCACGGTCCGTACAAAACGAACAACATATGAGCTTTCTGGTTAATGGATATGTCACGAAGAATGTCCGCGAGGTAGAATGCCAAATCGTACGAGTTGTGACATTCGGTGAGGATCACACTGCGGTAAAAATGCCGAACTTTCATTTCCACGTGAGGAATCTCTCCTGGATTAGAGTTTAACATGATGTGAAGGCAACCAGGAATACAAGCCGCATCCTGTAATTTCTTTAGGACAAGACCGCACTCGCTGTAATCCCAACCCAAGGTTAGGGAGTGAAGAAATTTGCCGAAAAACGGCAAGCAAGGACAGTCCTCTATCAGTCCCTCACGATGACTGTAGTGATTGCAGTTCAACTAAAACGTATATGTCAAAATAACAAAGCAATTGTTAGTGGTACCAACATAAATTCTGCCATAAAGTACATCATATAAAAATATATAAACTCATGCACTAATAAACGCATGTAATGTAAGCATTTACTTCAAACATGGAATAAATTCAGCCACGTGCAGTTCTATTGTATGTGTGCTTTTATGAATTATTTGAATATTTATTCATTGTCTAACTCGTAAAAGAAACGGGAATATGTAGAAATATAAAAAAAAATTACGATTACTATGAGCAGTTTCAGCATTGAGAAATAATTCTCAAGGAATTATTTAAATCTAGGGTTAATAATTTGAAGGGTTGTATTATTGACTTTTTGTTTTTACCAATGAAAATATCTCCTCGATGACAATCCGAAGCCTAACTTTCGTTTGGTAAAGACAAGTAGCGCGTTTCATTAATATTCCTAGATTAGAAAAAAAAATTCATAAAAATCATTTAACACGTAGCATGATTATGTTAAAGAACATTTATTTTTTTCTGTAAAGTTTAAATAATTTAACATGTCAAAGCTTTGCCAATGAGCGTTATTTCCAGAATTTTTATTTAAACGCATACTGTACAATTGTATATTTACGACAAACTTGTAAGACATTTTTTCTTACCAAACTGCTGGAAATGTATCATTAAATCATTTCTAATCATGGATGGCATGTCAACAGAGTGTTGATTATAAAGATAAAAGCGCCTCTTAGCACTTTTGGACTTCAGATAGTTTTCGAACAATGATCTGATTTGCTTGGAAGCCAGTATAAAAACACCAATGTCGCGTACTAGAATATAGGCAGGAAAAGATGTATCATTAAATTGATGATCCAATTAGAATTGTTTGAAATCTTATTCTAATCAACTCGGTAAAAGACCTGTTAGATTTATTATTATATACCTAGCTGATTATATTAATACTATTGTACCTGATGATGTACAGTTGAACGAAATTTAGACGTGCGATTTTTTTATAATGTAGGCTACCTGCTCTTTTTGATGTTTTTCAATGCCAATTTTTTGTTGTAAAACTTTCTCCGTCTACATCTGTTTAGATCAGTGGTTCTGGACGTTTTAGACGTTTAATAAATTATTGAGACCCCTTTTACATGAGCATTTATTTCAAAAGTAATAGACAATTAGTGAGAACAGCTCTGAAATTCTGCTCTGCACACGTAAGAGTAAGAACAACATTCAATCTTGATTTGAAGACATTTTTGCCAGGACCCTTTAAAAGGACCTGAAACGCTGCTTTAGAACAACCAGTTCTTTAATTAGATAACCAAACCCTATATGGAATTATTAGTGGATTCACAGCAGGCAATTAAACAATCATTACTCTGATGGCGAATTTCACTTGTTCAAAAAGAGTACCCGAGTGTGCTCTTTTTGGACAAGTGAAATTCGCCATAAGATGAAACACATGAAGAATTTCTGGGACATCCTTCGTTTTCGGTAGCATACAAGTGCAAATATTAATGGCGAATTCCACTTGTCCAAAAAGAATACCCTCGGAGTACCCTGGAGTACACTCGGGTACTCCGAGGTTTTTTTTTTGGACAAGTGGAATTCGCCATAAAGGGTTTAACGCGTGAATACTATAGGTGAAGCCACTTGTTGCACTGTCGTATTTACCTATGTTGCCAAACATACACCTTCGAAAACTTGGTAACGACTAACGCAGGCGAAAGATTATTTAAACTTACCTGAAAGACTTTCAAAAATAATAGCCACGACGTGTTGTGGCAATATTTCAAAACAGCTTAGCGACGAATTATCCACTATGTTCTCTTTCACAAATTTGACGCGCTTCATTTCCAATCTCAAGGAACGACGTTGTGCGAGTTCGTTTGCCTTGCTCACTATATTTTGAGCCATCCTTATGTTAAAATAATTGAAAATACGATTAAAATGAAGCGAATTCAATCGGTTTTAACACACAGTAACGAATAGACGTTCTAAGAAAAATGGAACGTTTTGAAAACGTAACGGTTGAACCTTCGAACGATGGAAATTTGCCGAGATTTAAATCGCAGCTACTTCCTGTCACATCCCTCCTTGAATATTACTCTTTCACTGGATTATTAGCGGGATTTACTTACCTGTTGAATCGGAAAATATAGATATTGGTGAAATTACGATGAATTTACAGATTTGAAAAGCCCTCTTCGACACTTTCGGTTCGTCAGATGAGCAGCGAATGCCGGCAGTGCTGTCAAGCTGCTCGTTCTAAAAATACCCGACATTGAAGAAATATTCTTCTATCTCGTCTAGCGCTTACACCGTGGTCTATAGCGTGCCAAAAATATCATATATTCCTTACATGCATATTCATGTATATTAAAAATTAAAACAGTGGCCTAGCATTAATTACAATTATAAACAATCCTATTTTTTTAAAGATAACAAGTACATGTACAAATTATATGAAAAAGGAACGCGAAACCAATGTCGTTCATCGGTTCATGCCATTTCACATGCGTTAATTAGTACTGCAAAGCCGTAGGCTATACACGTACTTTGAGTGCTCTATTCTCAAAAGTTCTGCGAATTATAGCATTAGCCTACTTTGACATTCGTAAAATCACGAGTGCAAACCCGACTCTAATAGTAATATTGCATTGGTTTTAAAATACCCTCAAGTTTATTGATGTTTTTAAACGATATTGCATGCTGCACTATGTGTACGTGATTTCAAGACTGCCAAAGTAGGCTACGGTCCGTAAAGCTTCTGTCTAAGTTTGGCAACAGTAGGCCTATGCGTTCTGTGAATGTTTACTGTACATGTACACTGTACAACTAGTGTCACCTTTACAAATCTTTCCTGAAGAAACTCAACGATTCATATATCTTATTTCTTGTTTATTCTTGTTTTATTTTATATAAAAAAATTATATAAAATTTCACTTTACTGATGGTTTCTTATTGTTAATTTGCATTAGCATTGCAAATTTTAAATTTTTCTCCCTACCCCCCAAAATAAATATGTATTTTGAATTTTAAATACTTTTGAGTTTACTCTGCTGCTTAATTGTGTGAATTCTCAGAAAGATTATTACAAAATTATTAAAAACATGATAATTTGATAAGAAATTTTCAAGATTGAATAAGGTAAATATCCTTAAAATACGGCTATATATATTCGTTTGTTTACTGTAACGCCAGACTGCGGTGTTTTCAAGTGCCAATTTCCGTTGAATCGCCGATTACAATAATCCAAGTTTTGGCCTGGCTAATCCTCGAAATGAGTTCATGGATTTATACGAGTTATTCTTGCCTCAGGCCTTGAATTTGAAATCTATTTGCGTGACATAATTTAAACCGCTCGGAATATAAATATATCGTTGGCATCAAACAATATTTCAAACCTCAGCAAAAAAAAATACGTTCATTGTCACTAACAGACGACAATTAACGCCTAATTAAACAAAGTGTACACGTGCTTTTTATTGGATGCAAAATAGAAATAATAAAATTATCACCTATCTATGAGCGACGGAATTTTCCCATGCCAGGTTGCCATCTAAAATTTCGTTTCATTTTGTTCTGACAAACGTTTTGAAACCAGTGGCCAGTTGGGTGCTATGGTATACGCGATTCAAATTCCGATACCTGCAATTGCTAAATTTACAGACATTTCCGAATTGTGGATTAACTGGGGTCCTTCCAACTATAAAGTCTCTGTTATGATTCCATGGCACCTCAAGTGGTTGGGTAAGTTGTAATTATAAAGGTGAAACTTAATTGTTTATATCCGCAACCAATCATTATTTTAGCTACGTTTCGGCCAAATATATCCTTCTTCAGATGATATACAGTAAAACCTGTTAAGAGTCACCACCAAAAAAACTGCTGTGTTGGTCACTGTACGCAGGTGGTCACTTTGCAAAGAATTCCTGAATTAAATTAAAATAATGAACATGTACACTGCACTTATGCATGTAGACTGTAATACATGTAGCAAAAAACCACAAAACCAAAAAAGTACAGAATCATCAAGTCCAAGGGTTAAATCAAGATGTAACGTGACTCATCCGTTATCTGGTCACTATTTAAGGTACATTGGCAATAAAAAAAATTGCAAAAAAAGACAACACACACTGGTTACTGTACACAGTAGACAGGTGGTCACTGGTCGCTATACAGAGAATTTTTATGAAGGAAATGTACACTATAGAAAAAACAAAACACTATAAAGCGGTCAACGTAAACAGGTGGTCACTTTCCAGGTTTTACTGTATATATCATCTTTTAAGTTTTCATCTGTGATTGATTATGTATACATAATCACAGATGAAAACTTAAAAACAAAACCACAGGTAGGCCTACATTTTGGAGCACACACTAATGTACTTTTTTTTTAAACTAACTCTAAAATCATACAATCATTTACTGACTAAAAATGCACCCATAAGACATTTTATGAACCCAAATGTTGAAGCCCATAATATTTGGATACCTTAACTAAATAGTCAAACATCATTTACTAGCCTAATTTACACTAATTATACATGTATATGAAATACCTATTCTAAAATAACTGTACAAATAAAGAAAAACATAAAAAGTCGCACTTTCAATATTTTAATTTTATTTTAAAGTTACACTAATTACATACAATACAAATATATATATGTATATATATATATTACCCATCATGATAAAAATAAAATAACTGCAAAGTTTTACTGGCTAATATTTTTAATTAAAAAAATAACATTGGTTGCGGTTATTAACAAGTGTCGCTTTTGATTATGACTGCTACAAAAAGCTATAGTCAGGAAAAAAAAATTTTTAAGAAAGTATTAAATTTTTTGCAAAAAGATGGAATTTCTTCATAAATATGTATTGTTGTACATGTAACTAGCTATATTGTTTATTTTCCAAATTTATACAAATTTGCACAATAATTGATATTGTATTTCATGCATGACTCGGTTTTTTATTGAAGGGACAATAAATTCTGGAAATCATCCTTTTTTACAATAAACTATAATATTTTGTATAAATAATGTATGATTTTTTAAGCTACGAAGATTATTTTTCTAAAAACAATTTGCTGAAAAAATGAAAATTTCAGATGATAAACGATAAAATTTGTTAAATAAACGATTTACAAGAAATAATATGTTTAACAAAATAAACAATTTTTCAAAAAGATATTTTATTATAAAATCGACAATATTCGTTCAAAAAGATGGTAGTTTTTTTGCTGACCAGTTTTTTTATTTATTTCGGAACACCCACGATAATTGGAAGTATACCGTGTTTGAAAAAAGGCATAGTTTGATTGACAAGTAAAAAAAATTGGCAAACATTATTCGACTTACCATATCAATACAAAATAATCAAGCATTTTTTGTTCAGACATACCTGTATTACAAAAATAAGATAGATATGATTAAAGAAGTGCACATTTAACTGTCTAGATTACGCTCATACCATAAAACATGTGTAATTATTTTAAAATTTCATGTATTTGGCATAGATCAAGTGGAACAAGAAAAAAGAACGCACAGAGAGACAGACCTTCTGGAGCAGATATAGTGTGAAAAATGAAGAGGAAACTTGCACAATTAAACAAACAAGAAACAGCCCTGGTTCCTGTTCCAAAGGAATGCCTCAAGTTTGCCATTACATTATGTCTTTACATTTTAAATTACAAAAATGTCGTAACTATTAATTCTTGGGAAAAGCTAAATAACTAAAAGAAAGTTTAATGGGCCGTTAATTGATGTAGAGCTACAGGCTGCTTTGGACAAGCTAATTCATTGTATGATTCATATACGCTTATACAACGCCAATATTTAATTCCGATTAATGTATATTCGGATATCTCAGACTGTGAAACAACTGCAACAAGCGTTTTTGTATTAAACATTACAGATTACTAAACGAGGGACAGATCCAATGCAGCTGTTTTCAGATCATTGAAAAAAGTAATTATTTTAACCAAAGATAAGCTGTAGGCCTACAGCCGTGTTACCAATAATAATGCAAATAAAATATCCCAAATTTCTCCTTATCATTGTAAGTAACAAGTGTTTGTTTGACACGTGGACGTTTCACAACGAAGTTCTGAATTGACAATTACTACATAGATCATCGATGACATCAAAGATGACGATAACAAACATAGCAAATATTCATTCATCTGTCACTCACCAATGACTGTGTTTCGAATTAATTGGTTCATACGGATTATGTAATTATCATTATATATCACCCGTTAAATATTTAACATCTGCACAAATACTTGTTATCTATATAACTTTAGTAAAAAAGCGTTGATAATCATTTAATACAAAAACGAATGTAGCTGAAACAATCTGAGAGAAAACATTTATTGTAGAGAATGGACCCATATGACGCCATCTTGTCCATGTCGCATTTGATCCGCCTCAAAAGTGACACAACTCAACATTTTTGCATTGACAATGCATAGTAATGCTTGGCAAAACAAAGTGACAATATTGTCATTTAGCCGAAACTACGTCCAATTCAGATATGTCGTTTTTACTGATACAGCATATGACTCTTTTCGTCTTAATATTGTATTAGAGCAGAAATTAACAATTTTTGAGTTGTGTGATTTTTGAAGCCGAGGTGTACGGTGAATCAAAAATAAAATATTTTATTCACACTCTTTTTTCTGCGACACTTACATTTTCAACTTCGACATATTGTTGACTTTGACTTGGTTTTAATGTACAGCAATGCATTGTATAATTCATGAACAAATTACATGTAAGTGACAATACTGCCATTTAGCTATAATTAGGCGCTAACACTCAAGATACAGCTCTCAGTTAGCTCGACTAATACCGTTTTAAACCGCAAATTAATTTCTTGTCTGAGTGACTACAGTACGTTTGAAATAAGGGTGCGATGCATCATCGACAACAAAAAAATATTTTTCCCCAGATTATTTCTGAGACAATTAATTGTTTGGGAAAGATGATGACTCAAGCATTTTATCCATTGACTACAGTGTACCAGGGCCTCCGAGAGGAATTTTATATGGGGGTGTGAGTATTTTTCCCGGGCCCCCCTCCCTTCCGATTTTTTTTAGCAAATTTTCAAAAGTTTTCAAAATAATCCTATTGTTTAATTTTATAAAATCTACATACTGTATAATATTGCAAAGAAATGAGTCTTTAATTTTTTTAAATAATAAATGAAATTAGGAAAACTTATACAAAAATTAATATTGAAAAGTTTTGCATGTGCAACCGCTGCTCTAGGATATCTATCAAATTAAATTATATTCTATAAGCTTTGTTAATTTTAAAAAAATTAATTTTTGTATTTTAGTGGTAAATTTGTACAACTCACCTATAAATAATATGAAATCTGGTTACCGTAAATACGGAATTAAGCGCCCCGGCGCTTATTTGCAAATTCCAGGGAACCCCCGGCGATTATTAAGGGCAGGCGGCTATTGCGGGTCCGGCGCTTGTCTGTTACTCGACTTTACACCTCCTGTACTATCGCCCATACGGTACCGTAAGTTACCGGATACCGTAGCTACAGTATGTACCATATTACCATATACCGAGCAAGTTTGCTTAGAGGTTAGCATCCTCTTCTTGCATTCGGTAGACCCGGGTTCCATTCCCGTGTCATCTATCCTTGGTTGTGGTTTTTCATGGTTTCCCACAATCACTTTAGGCGAATGCTGGGATAGTTCCTATTTCAATATGGCCATGACTAACATCCTATCCTATTGAGCTCTCTTCGCGCTCGAGGGGCCAAACGTATTTCTATTACCGGTACATGTATTTACTAGGTTTAAGTGTCTAATGATAGGAGCATACCTTAAGTAATACTTATTTACCTGCTGCACATGTGCTCAATCCCGAAATTTAAACTTCAAAAATTACTGTAAACAAAATTGCCTCACTTTAAAATCACACCTTTATTTCAATGCAAGCCTTAAACCAAATGACACATGATACATTCATTTACGACTGTTGTCACATGGTGTCCGAGTAATCGGTATGGTAATCAGTCTTGCTTGTAATAGCCGCCGGGGGCACTTAATATAGCCCCGGCGCTTATTTGCATATTCAGGGGAACCCCCCGGCGATTATTAAAGGCAGGCGGCTATTGCGGGTCCGGCGCTTAATTCCGTATTTACGGTAAATATTTAAATTTGCCTAGCTTCCGTAAATCAAAGGCGTATTTTTATGCGTCGATTAATGACGTTTATGTGTCAGTTTTTGGCACGTTCAGCAGTGTATTATCTCAGTTGCGTCACGTCACGTGTTGGGATGTTGTACCGAGCAGTGGTAGCACGGCTGTTCCATCTGGTTCAATATGGCGACGACCAGCTCCTGGACCTGCTGTATGTTTCGATGGACTTCGGTGATTGTTTCGGTAAGTACACACGGCTCAGTACCGATTATTATTTTAAAAATAAGTTAATTAAAATGATTGTATGTTTGTTGATGTTTTTTCGTGTGAGATAGTCCCTTTCAAATAGATCTGTGCATGCGCGGTGACATGGGGCGGCGCCTGGTGGCCAAAGTATGAAAAACGTCATGCTAGGAAAGAAAGGCGGGAAATACAAATACGTATATCAAATACACGTGATTCTGCACATGGATATCTTGCAGCTAGAGCTGAAAATACTTTAAAATTAAGACAAAATGATGAGAATTGGACAAGATATCTGACATGTATAAAAAATTTGAACTAAGATTGGTTGTATATTTTCCGAAAATTTGAAACTGACTGTCATTTACACGTACATAAACTTATAAGACCTCAACTGTACTGGAATACATCTCAGGGCGGTACCGTGTCTTTTTTTTGGTTCCTAGATGGGAAATCTCGCATATTGCTGAGCAACACGGAAGGGGTCCGTGCTTCAGTATGTCGGGATCATGTATCTGAGTGCTGCAATTTCGTACCTCTAGAAATTATTTGAGTTTGTGTAAATTATTAAGTAACCATTCAAAAGAATATCCACTTAATATTGGAGCCAAATTATAAAATATAGGATATCCAAGAATTTCTGATTGATTTTTTATTTAGTTTTTATACAGCGATTAAAAATTATATTTCTAGGAATTTTTCCTAAATTTCCTAGATTCCGAATCTATGCCATATAAGATGAACCTGGCTGCACATTGCCACGAATTAATTGTTAACATTAACCCAGATCAACTTAAATGGAGATGATTGAATCATTAACCATGCAAAATGATCGCCGCGTTACAATAATCGTCCAACAAAACAATTTTCCCCTCCAATTAAAATAAATAAAAAAGTAACGGTGATCAGTTAGTATTTTAAGTGCAGCAATATGCAATTCTCAAGGTAAGCTACATCGAAATAAAGGTAAGTGTTTTTAAAAATGTAACGCTTAAGTATGTTAGTATTTTCAAAAGTCAGCTTAAAGACGTTTTTTACCCTCCAAAAAAAATGATTATTTCCTATACTAAAATCAATAATTTCCCCAAAAAAAATTATTTCTTACCGAAGAAATCGATTATTCACCTTAAAAACTGTCGATTAACTCCTAGAAAAAAAGCGATTATTAACCACACAAAACAAATTATTTTTAACCAAAAAAATCGATTTTCTAAAACAAAATTCTGTATTTCCCAAAAAATACAAACGATTTTTGCCAATAAAAAATATAATTTCTATAACAAAACAATTATTTTCATAAAAAATCGATTTTCCCCCCAAATAAATATTTTTCCCTCCAAAAACATCGATCTATCCCCAATAACATGGTTCCTACAGACTGGAAAAACCTGAAATGTCAGGAAATTTGAGTAGGTCATGGAATAACCTGGACAAATCATGGAACTTTTCAAATTTGTCCTGGAATATTTCTGTCTTATAGTGAACGACTTTTACAAGTGAGTGAATGAATTGAATAACTCATCTCGGAAAACTGTCGTTCATTTAAATACCTCCTAATTTGCAAAAATTTCACGTTTTCCCGAGTTCAAATTTGCAAAAATTTCCACGTTTACCCGAGTTCAAATTTGCAAAATTTTCCACGTTTTCCAGAGTTCAAATTTTCAAAATTTTCCACGTTTTCCAGAGTTCTAATTTTCAAAATTTTCCACCTTTTCCAGAGTTCAAATTTGCAAAATTTTCTTCGTTTTCCAGAGTGCAAATTTGCACAATTTTCCACGTTTTCCCGAGTTCAAATTGGCAACATTTTCCACGTTTTCCCAAGTTCAACTTTGCTATAACATTTCCACGTTTACCCGAGTTCAAATTTGACACATTTTCCATGTTTTTCCGAGTTCAAATTTGCAAAATTTTCAACGTTTACCAGAGTTTAAATTTGCAAAATTTTCAACGTTTACCCGAGTTTAAAGTTGCAAAATTTTTAACGTTTACCCGAGTTCAGGTTTGCTAAAACTTTCCACGTTATCCCAAGTTCAAATTTGCTAAATTTTCCACGTTTACCCGTTTTCAAAATCAGCACAACGAGACGCTTCGAATGACACTGCTTGCGATCGATTCTAAGAACATCGATTTTTTTTTCCAAATTTGAAAAAATGAGAAGGCTCATTTTCTCATTTCTCATTTTTTCAAATTTGGACGAAAAATCAAGGTTCTCAGAATCGATCGATTTTGGTGTCATTCGAAGCGTCTCGTTGTTCTGATTCCGAAAAACGCAT
>JAQGBX010001106.1:0-27536 GCA_034698745.1 Megaphyllum sjaelandicum | reverse complement strand
GATAATAAATAGCGTTCAATAACTTGATTCGATTCAAAGTAAATTTTCCACTCACGCATTCCAACCTAGGTCTTTTTTCAAACAGCAGTCAATATAAAGAAATTCAGGAGATAATTAACAGGCTAACGCCATTTAATGAAAAAAAAAAACTAAATTACCATGCAGGTTTTGTTAATTAGTAAGATTCTGTTGCAATGTCCTAGTAAGATTCTATTGCAATGTCCTAGCAAGATTCTATTGCAATGTCTTAGCAAGATTCAAGTGGCCACTTTTTTTAAAAAACAAAAAATTAATATGGTCAAACGAATTGAAACTTTAATTTTCGATACAATTACCCCCATTTATTTCATATTGCCTACTGCAAGCAACGAATTACAACTTTGGCACCTCTCGAGTGCTTAAATTCAGGCCCGACTAAAATGTATTATTAAGACCAGAATCTCTCGGGGATCTATGAATAACTAACACTTTTTTAAATGCAAAGACTAGTTACAAACAAAAAAGAATGAAATAAGAGGATAGAAGAATCACAATGTGTGATAACAATGAAATACTTTTTTTTCAATTTTATTTGCAGCATTTATAGCATATTGCTAGCGTTCATAAATTAATTTACCATATTTCATTGGTCAGCTGTAACAAATTTGTGATTGATCATTGATCATTGATCATTTAGTGATCAAAGTTTTAAGTCACAGCAACACTTTTCTACAAACAAGGATGGAAATCACTACGAATTTTGACGTTATGATGTGCTCCATTCAAAAATTTTTTCGTTTCTATGTGCTTTTCGAATTTATAAAAATTAAGAAAGAAAAGAATTATTTCATTGTAATCACAACTGGTTCTGCAAACAATCCATATTTCTTTTTCTATTTTGTTTAGTTTGAAGATAAAACGTAAAACCACTCATAAATATACTTTTCATAAATACACAGAATTTAAGAGTCGTAGTTCCAAATATATTTGGGTAGGTTCTCATGTACTGTCTGACATCATCATGCTAAGGACCTAGGAGCTAAGGAGTAGGCTATAAAATTCCATAAACCTATTGTAATATTAATTGTTAGCAAGCAATAACTATAAAATTTAGTAATACATTTTGCAAGGTAATTGCAATTCACCGTGATATTTATAACAAATCCTAACATGTTAGGAATAGAATTAAAATAATTTATACATAACATCAGGTGAAAAATAAAAATGAACTTCACATTACGGGTACATTCATTTCATTACCGCAGCAGATGCCGCCTCAACTTTTAAATATTCGGTGTTTAAATGTTTTATGCTTGGGGTTTACACCTGCAAATAACTGGACAAATATTTTTAAGAAAGACAAAAGTGTAACAAGTAAAGAATGGTTCTTCTTTTTCGGAATTACAATACCAACTAAAAGTTATATCAACAGTGAAATGACGATATAATTGTTAATATAATATAACAACATAATTAGGTGGATAAATCGCTGATAATTAACTTCGTGTTGAATTTCGATTAACAGCAATGATTTAATATGCCATCTGGAGTATAAATCTGTTTTTTGTGTGGGGAATTTACAGTAAAACAAAAGATAACACCATAAAATTCAATGTCTTGGACCAACAGAGGATTACACTAAACCTAATTATTTTCTTTTTTATGATAAATAGATCTTGAAAAGCTTTTCAAGAGAACTTCAATTTTACATACTTTAACTGGCATTTGTATTAATGCAAAAAGACCTATGACAACGACCAGACGCATCATCTCTGTGTATATAGTATTCTCACTTACGCAGGGCTAAATATACCAAGTGAACACAAAGTTTTTATCCCTCCAAATAACACTTACACCATTAAACGTATGAAAATTATGTCTGTGCACTTGAATAGGAAGTCATGGGTGCTCTATCCATTGATGGTATTTAATCTTACCTATGACCATTTTTTGAACGAAATCGAAATTATAATATTTGAACCGTGACGCCTAGGACAAAATGTCAAATTATGAAAAGGAAGAGCATGGTTTGTTTGTATGTATGCAACTGGTTTCGTCGAATCATTGGCAATTATTTGAAGTTGCTACAATATTTTGAAAACAGTGGCAAACACCAATTACTAACTGCGCTGCAGCACACTGGTGAACTGCTGTGAAGCGACCTCCATGCACCAGTGTGCTGCAGCGCAGCTAGCAACTGGTGTTTGCTCCTGTTTTCAAAACATTGTAGCAACTAAAATAATTTCTAATGCAGACTAAACCTGTTGAATAATACATACAAACAAACCATACTTTTTTCTTTTCCTAATTTCATATTTTGTTCTAGGTGTTATGGTTCAAAAAAGATACTTTCGATTTCGTTCAAAAAATGGTCTTAGGTAACATTTAATACCATCAACGGATAGAGCACAAATGGCTTCCTATTCAAGTGCACACCCAGTCATGCCTTTAATATTGTAAATGTTATTTGGGGGATAAAGACTTCGTGGTCACCCGGTATAATGCATGCCTTTTGCAATGCAATTCAAAACCAAAGTTATATGCCATAGTGACAAAACAGACATACAATGCAAGTACATGGATTTGAATTCAAGGAAAGAGTGGGCAAATCGCAAGGCACCTCGAAAGGCTAAGATGAGCTAAATGCGCTGGTTTTCCACGATCAAGCATATATCTGTTCATCGACAGATACGTGTCTAGCACACTTCTCTTACTTAAACAGCATACTCACGCAAGTATAAACGTGCACAGGTAACTTGCACAAGAAACGTTATCATTCGCACCAGTGTCTGTAATAAGACATTTTCAATTTTTTTTAATATGTGGCGTATGTACCTTCTTCTAAATGGGATTGGATATGTCACAACAACGTTAATTTAGATTGAAATGTAGCATATGTAAGGCATTGGAATAAATCCAACCCATCAACCTATTTTACGTCGTGAAAATGTAGTGATTTGTAAGAAGTAGCTTTGAGATGATTTATAGTGAATTCGGCAGGCGAATATTGTGTATTGACTTTATAAGGAAAAGAGAATGAAGCAGTTTAAAAATGGCTAAGGCCAACAAGCACCAACATGCAATTCCTTCAATCAGAGCATTGTTTGTCGTGCACAGTCCATACGATTACTAATTCCAGCTTATAAAGTGATCAGAAAACACTGAAGGCATAAAGAATGTTCTTAAAAAGAGGAGACACTTACCTTTAACACGCAATGCAGCGCTGGTTGTTGCGGACCCTGCAGGGTTCTTGGCCACGCAGCTGATGGTGCACTGGTCCTTCAGCAGGGCTTCCGGAAAGGTTAGCTGGCACACGTTATATTGGTACTTCGATTGAAGTTCTGGCAATGGCGGTAGAACCTGACCATCTTTAAACCAGTTGATCTCAGGGGTGGGATCGCCTTGGACAATGCATTCCAAAACAATCTTCTCTCCTTCGCTTACTACCTTGTCTTGTAATGGCTAGAATTCAAAGCAGAAAACAGGGTAAACGACAAGCTAGACAGATGCTGGAAACTACAATGAGGGATTTTTAAATTCGTATTAATTGGTCTGATTAAAAATGTGTAAAAGGAAATTTTTTAATATGCCAAAAAGATGAAATGTATTCATTTTTCATAAATTAAATAATCAGATGACATTTTATTAATGATCTATTACATCTCAAAGACCATGTAGAATTTTGACAGTCATATACAAAATAATAGAATACACATAACTTTCGAGTCTCTAATTTTTCTGAGCCTTTATACTATAAAGTATGAAGGTCATCATAAAAAAGAAGATGCATCCATAAAACGGTTTAAGGTTACCCAAAATCAATCAAGAATCAACTTATTATGATTTTGATTTTTATGGTGCATATTTCCCCTTTATCACTTGCATTTTTTATCCCCTCAAAACTGGTACAAAATTATGGATAAAGATGTAGTGATTTGTGATAATGAATCAATAATAAAGAAATTTACTTTGACAAAAACTGGAGCAGAAGGTCCGCCAATCTGTGGACTCCACACCACAGTATGCACGGTCTCTGTAGGCTTTTTCGTGGTCCCTGAACTTGGAGCAAACTCGATTTCAGCAGGTGGGCAGAATTCAATTTGATGCGTCAATTCTGGGACATCGTGTTGCACCGCCCCTGTGCCTTTAATGATTTTAGTAGTAGTGGTGGTGGTGGAGGAAGAAGTTTCCTCGGAGAAGTGAACTCTAGTGGTGACAGCGGGCTCGTTAACTTCAATGTAACCAACTTCGGGTGGTGAACCAGGCTTCAACGGAATCGGCTTCACCTCTTTCACTTTTGGGAATACAGGGGTGTGTGGTGCTGATCCAATGGGAGGAGTGAACATCCCAGAATTGGGGATTCCGGGATACACTGCAACACCACCTTTTGGCATCGTAGTAGGTGTTGGTGGCTTTGGCGGAACAACAGTACGCGTGGGCCGCGTCACTGTTTTTGGATCCACATATCCAAACTCTGGTGGTGGTCCAGGCTCAGGCAAGGGTGGTGAAGGCTCCTTGGTGACAGGAAGAATGGCCAGTTTGCTAAAATGGCAAGGGCTCTTTGCAGATTCAGTGGGTTTAGGCGAAAAAGTTTTCACTTCTTTATGAGTGGAAGTGAATTCCTCTTTGATGTGAATGGATTTCTGAAACAAGTTCGAAGGACGAGGTTCTTCAAACTGGGAAGGGGCTGGGTAATGTACCCCTTCGTGCACCAGTGGAGTCGCCTTGCCAGGAGTACTGGAGGGAGGCTTTACGGGACGCCATGTTGTCGAAACCACTTGCTCACCACTTGGCTTCCAGACCTTGGGTTGGGGTGTGTCGTCCTCGCAACCTGAGGATGGGAGTGGTGATTCAGAAATTGGGATAAACTTTGACGGCGTGGTAGGAGGTGGAGAGTAGATAGGAATTTTGGATGGTGGCGGTGTGCCCACAGGTGAAAATGTGGTCAAATGCTCTCGCTTAGGCATTGGTTCAAAGGTAAGCTCTTTGCGCACGAATTCATCTTCTGATTCCGAGAAAACCTGCTTGGGTTTTGGCGGCACAGAGGGCGGGGCTACAGGTTTGGTAACTGGTTTCGGCGGAGGTGGAGGTGGGGCACGAGATTTGTCCTCAACTGGAGACTTTTGGGATGGTGATGGCAGTTCCTCCTCTACCACTAGCGACTCAATAGTAGCCTTCTCGGATTTGGGAGTCATCCAAAATTTGGCAGAAGGAGCAGAATGTTCCACCTGGTGTTCTTCTTTTGGTGCATGCTAAACAATAAACAAAAACGGGGTTTTTCATTTTTATTTCACCTTCAGATTTTCCAATCCCCCCCCCCAATTAATGCTATAACATATAGCCTTTTGTCATAATTCTTATTAGAATAAAAAAAAGCAGTATTCACAGTAGTTTTACCTCGATAGTCTTAGAATCCACAATAACTTTGACATCCTCGATTTTATGGGGTAAACTCTCAGACCCAGGAAGTACCTTTGAAACCTTGCTTAACGTCTGAAAGACGTGAACAGAAACGGAGTTTAAAAAGTATTTGGAGTGGGGCTACATATTTACATTTATCAAAGTGATTTAAATTACCTGTTTCTTTTCCTCGACGATTGTGACATGTTTGCTTGAAAAAGTAGTTTTAACATGTGGCTGAACAACTTGATGATGGTGATGTGGCGTTGGTGTTGGCTTAATGTCGTCTTGTTCCACAACAAAATCCACCACACTGTGGGCCTCTCCTGCAGGGTTTGTAGCTTTCACCAAGTATTTTCCTGAATCTTCAGAATGAGCTGCAGAAAGAAATCAAATATAAAAATGTTTCACATGTTCAAGACAAACATTTTAAATACAACATATTGTAATATTGTATACTGAAATTAGGCTAAGGATGAATTTATGTTCCAATAAATTCATTACACGTATTTTCAACTAAACACCATGATATCAAACAACATAATATAAAGGGATGCAATGGTCTAAGTTTTTGCTTTAGTAAATTGGAGATTCCTACCTTGAGGCAAAACAAGAGTTGAAACGTTGCCATTTCTGGTGACATTATAACCACGGGTTTTTGTAAGAGGCTGGCCATTCTTGAACCATTTGATTTCGGGCTCCGGGGCTCCAGACACTTGAATCTCCATTTCAACTCGTGTTCCAGATTTGACCACTTGAGCTTGCAAACTTTTGATGAACTGAGGAGCGGTTTGGGTAATTGCTAAAAGTACGAAAAAGCTCATAACACTCAGGAAAACATTGGACATGGAATAATAACTAAACTTAAGGATAAGAGTAAGCATCAATTACATTTTACGACTAGTTCAGCTGTGCTAGAAGCTGTTCCAGCTGTGTTCCTAGCAGTGCAAGTGTACCTCGCCGAATCCTTTTCAATGGCCTTCGGGATGGTCATGGTGGCCACCCCATTCTCAAACTTGCAAGGGTATTCTGGCCTAAACATTTCAGAACCGTTCTTATACCATTTCACACTTGGTTCGGGATAACCTTCAAGGATATGCAAAATTAGAAACTTCCAAAGAATTTAAAAAAAAACTTTTTAAAAAATCAGTGATGATACAAAATATAGCTAACCTTCAATGCGTGCCAGGAATTCCACTTTGCCACCTGCATCAATGACAACGCTCTCAATGGGTTTGGTAAATGTGGGTGCCACTGGAGCATTCATTGTGGCCATAACACTTTGAAACTGCGGTGCTGTATTTTCTAAGGCATTTACAGTATTTGAAAAGGCTTTTGTGGATTGACTGATTACAGATCCACCCAATGGTTCATTCTGTAAGAAAATTGAAATAAGGATATCAATAAACGTGAGATAATAAGCTAAACCTATTTTCAAAACGTTGTTTTCCCCAATAATGCTAACTCTGGAAACCAGTTCAATATGTGAAAATAATGTAGAGCAATTACAGTAGTACAAGATGTGGAATACACAAGGTCAGCCTAGCACATGGCTGATCAAACCATATATTTAATTTATAGACAATGGCTTTGTTCACAAATCATCGTAAAACTATGCTGATTTTTATGGAAAATTATCACAAAAAGGCGCTTTTTATCAGCGCCTAATGCCTTTTTACAGTCCCCAAGATAGGTGAGGAAAGGCCAAATAAGAATTCGTCATCAGGGTGACATTTTAAATAAAACTCAGGAACGGTGTCATCACTCAAGAACATAATTTATAATATCCATCAGAATATATCATATAGATCTTTTTACATATATGATTTCATTAAATGGAAATAATTCATAATAATAATTTTTTTTAAAAATTTGCACTAAGGGTACAATTTAATCCAAATACGTATTGACCCCTTATCAATTCCATCATATTAAATGTTGGGTATAACTAAATCTCAAACAACTATTTCATGATTTCATTCATCTTTTAAAACTATAGTTTTAATATTTGAATTAAAAAGGCTTGAATTCGTCTCCTTGTAAAATGTGTACAATGTATTATTTCAAAATGAGTCTCCTAATATTTATAACTATGAATTTGTTTGATTAAAAATAAATTATAAACAGCATTATTAAGCTAAATCATACGACAACCTAGTGGAAGGTGACTGTCCAAAAACCCAGTTCAATAACGAGTGGAGCTGCCCCTTAGGACAGGCAAACACTGTCAACTTCTATGCAATCGGTGATTGCCACTTAACAGGGGTTACTTTGTTCTTTATTTAAATAAATATATGAAAAGAAAGGGCTAACCACATAAGTCACTAGACAAGTAAAATTAGCCGGAAAGCTGTGAGTTTTAGTGCAAACGATACGCACAAGGGCATCGGATTATGTCTTGGTGTGCGGAGATATAAAACTGCAATAGGAACTACAATGTATAGTTACTGTATGTGATGAAGAAGTCAATGTAAAGAAGATTTTTGAAACAATTTTGAGAAGTGAAGAGAATACGAACACCAAAAAAGCATATTGTTTTAGCGTAACGGAGAAAATGCCGTTAAAATCCATAACCGGAGAAGGATAAAAAAGCGACTCTTTTCAGCAATAACTATTTACTGCATCAGTTAGCCCTTTCTGACACATTAAACATTCCCCGGTTTATCGGAGCTTCCCATTATCAAAGTGCATACATATTTTACAAATTCAACATTTTAATAAAACACATTTTTTACAAAATAAATATAAACATGTAATACAGCAAGCATGAGGATTTGTGAACACAATGGAAACCAGCCATCTTTAAAAATTGATATGAATAACAATCACGAGCCAAAGGAGATCTAAATTCAATTGATGTTTGAAAGTTAATTTTGAATGAACGCAGTGTAAAAACGAGATAATATAATTCAGATGTTGAAGCCATCAGTCAAGGCTTTCATTATGGCGGCCTCTTCGCTGGCACGAGCACTAAGTTTCATCTGAAATAAAGCAAATATTCTAAATACAAATAAGACATTTGACCGACGCAACTACGGCCATGCATCAACAGAGGATGAAAATCTTCCGTTTGTTACCAATGAATGTATTTCTCAAAATATCCCCAATCACAAAATGAGACGAGTTTATGCGCATAAATATCATCTGCCATAAATAGTAAATTTATGAAAAATGTTAAATCTGTTTTACCCTGTGAATTTCTTCCCTCTTCGAGGAGCGCACTTCCTGTGCGGGTTTATCGCCAATCTTCTGCATTGAATGTTCTTCTTGAGTGGCCACTTTGTGAAACTCCACATTTCCCCCAGAGAAAGTTTCTGAAGTATTACTACTAAAGCTTTTCTGCATGGACGAGGATGTTTTGGTAACTGATGACATTTTGTAACTAAATATGTCGATTGAAATAAGATTAAAAAACAATACCATCCGATAAAAGAAATGCACCAAAAATTATGTTTAATACCTTTTTTCCGTGTTGCTATTTACCGTAAGGTCATCAATGGGGCCAATTATGAGTTCAACTGGCTCTGCAAATTAAAGATAAAATAGATTGGTCAGTGATGGTGATTCGAGTTTTTCTGTAAGTACACTGTAATTGCATCGCCAACATTTGTTTGAAGCTGTTTTTGAATAATTTTTTGAAAATGATATTTTTTGGAAGGCTCGTGTGTCCTGCCTAAAATGGAAATGCTGTTGCACAACCATGAATCGTAACCTCTAGAATCCAAAAATAGATGGCTGAAACAGTCCACCCGAATCTCCAAACTATCTTAACCGGTCTCGTAGGTCTTTGAAGAGTTTCGAAACCGATCAAGCAACGGGATGTTGGCCCAGTACCAAAAACTTAAAAATTGGCCAACAGAGGCGTGTTATTTGTTGGCTCCCTTTCTGACAAACAGATTCTTTGAATTTTCGCACCTGCCACTTGAAGAAATGCCGAACATTTGGCTTTTCCACTGTCATTCTCAGCTGCGCAAGTGTATGTGCCACTGTTTTCTGGCTTCAGGGCAGGGATGTATAGTCCGTGATCGTCGTTCTCCATCGTAATTATGTAGTCTTTGGAGGAAATTGGTTCGCCTTTGAAATACCACTGGACCTATGTTTACAAAATACGCACGAAAATATTCACACATTATGAACTTTTTAAATAAATCTCAGTTTCAATTCTATATGTTATAGAAAATTTTGAGGTAAGAATATCGACAACTTGCCTTCTACTGAATAATCATTACTTGTTTAAAATCTTCAAAATAGTTTTTCATAATTTATGGACATCATCAAATTAAAAAACAACTTCGCTAATTACAGCAAATTGAAAGATCCGAGAAATACTTGGAGCAACACTTCCAAAATAAAATTTTAAAGTAATTAAGCGAGGTTCTTTAACATCAAGAACCACTTTAGAAAAGTTCGGTAAAATTTGTACAAAAAAGAGCACGATTCTTCGCAAATAAATAATCTCAAATAAAAATGCTAAATCAAGATGACAACTTTAAAAAAATGGAAAAGAAACGAATTTTGATATCAAATAAAAAAATAAAGCACAAAAACATATCTTTAGCAGATATGACTGGTTGGTTATTTCATTTCAAAGTGAAGTCATACCTACAAAATACAGCACCGCAGTTTCCTGAGGTTCTTATGGTACGAAGAGCAGCTAGCCTGTTCAAAGAACAATCTGAGGATTTCCTGACCTGGGTTCTCCCATTTATATGGTTTGAAAGGATGTGATCATGGCCTAATTATAGCCCAAACTGATTCGGTTTCAACCATCCGAATTCTCAGCAATGACTGGTCACATCCCCCACCCAACAGACGCCATGTGCCAAAAAAAGCTCATTGCTCAAGGTGTTTGTACCGAAAAGAAGTGAGTCAGAGACGTAGGTCGATAAAAAAGTCGGTTTTAGAGATGTAGCGTCATCTTAACTAGTTAAAAAGATTTGAGGTAAATGCCGGAGGGAAAAAACAACTACATCTGATAGAACTCTTTGCCAAATACCGCGCCAATCTTTCAGTGAAACACTAACAACTTCATTTAAGAAATAGCTTCTTGTGGAACAAATCGACATGGAACAAAAGAGATAAGGAAGTCTTAAAAATAAATCTTAAAAGTCCGCCAATGAGAAATTAAGATAAGTAGTTCGAAAATTAGTCTATTAACGTTTTATATTTAATTAAACGTGTTCGTTTGATTAAAGTATTGCAATATTATCAAATTGAATGAGTAACATTAAATAAATACGAGTTGTCCAATTGTAGATCAATTAGAACTAATTTATTTATTAATAATTATATATGAAAAGGTTGGATAATGAAAGTTGAGCATAATATATAAAACGGATTTGATTAAAAGTTTTTATCGTTACAATTTAGAAATATTTTATAATTAGGCGAAAGTCATTTCAGGAAGAAGGCACCTCAAACTGATGAGATTTACTGAAATTGCTTTGTAGTACAATTGTACTCTGTGACTAAATCGTGGGATTTTCTTATCCGAAATACATATTAAACAGGTATAATACCTTTTGTTTCATTTCTTGCGGTTTTATTTTTCAATTTGTCATTGTCAAAACAAGTCTAAAATTGTAACAAAGTTTAAAATAAAACAACAGGACATGAAACAAAAAGGTATTACAAATGGAGGTTAAAACAGCAGCTTTTTTATTTTCAAATTTGTCTAAAATCTCAAGTTAATGCTAAAAGCGCATTAAAGTTGTTTTAGTCAAATTTAAACATAAAACAGCAGGACATGAATCAAAAGGCATTAAAAATGAAGATTACATGTATAATACTTATTTTACAGTATGTATTTTGGGTGATATAATCCCAAGCTATAGTCACAGACACCGCCAACCATGAATGTCAAGGAAATCAATTGTAAAATTAATTAATATATCAAATAAACAGTATAAACTAGTATAAATCAATATAAAAATATGGTGAATTTGTAATTAATCAAGTTTTTCATTATCGTTGCATTCGCTTTTATTCAATAAAAATCTTATTGTACCATGAAAATGATAAATTTGATAAATTAAATCGTTTACTAAAGTTAAACCAACTACTGTATATGCCTAAAACCAATTTTTAAGATAGGTTCAAGATCAAAAAATTAATAGGCAGCCAGAAATGCTTTCAAAACAAACTACACGTATAATGGAGGGCAACGTCAAAGCGGGGCCATACTCATGCCATATTTAGAAAAAAATATTTCTTTTCAAAACCTATGGTATTTTAATTGCACAACTTGGCATTCTTCATACACAGGGAGTCCACGGTATATATATACGGGGAATCAGACAGAGCAATTTCCAGACGTGTGTCTAGCAAACGTCATTGAAAGCAAGGACTAGTAATCAAAAAAGACAAAACACTACTTGAAAAAATGCTTTCAATGATAACTAATGTTGGAATTAAACTTTTCAGAAATAGAAAGCAAGGACTAGTAATCAAAAAAGACAAAACACTACTTGAAAAAATTCTTTCAATGATAACTTATGTTGGAATTAAACTTTTCAGAAATAGAATCGGAGGGTTAAGACTTGGAAAGTATCCAAAATGGTTCAGATAGGATAAAAGTAGTATGGAAAATTTGCAATTTAAATATTGTGCCCCTATGGTTTGTTTAAAATGAGTGCCAAATTTAAAAAAAAAATCGCCTAATAGATTACTCCTAAACCTTAGAACTAAATGCTAACAATTATCGAAGTCACTCCTAATATCATAGGTTCAACTGTTTGCCTTGTAGAAACATTGTATTCACTTTTCGTCACAGGTTCAATTTTTTCCCTGCTAATTTCAAAATAAATGTACCCATTTTTAAATAATTCAATACACATGTAAGCCATAAATGGAACCCTAAAAAGAAACATCTCTCCTTTATATTTGCATTTTTTTTACAACCTGAACCTGAAGAGAAAAAAGCGTTTCTACAGTACATCAGAAGTCCGAAAGCATCAATACTCTATATACATTATGTTCTGTGATATATACTGAACATGCCACGTAAATAAAATATATGTTTTGGCTTTTGGACACCCTGTTTGTTGGCCTATTAAAGAAGGTTGCGGTTTTGTTTATTCGTGCATTGTTATTAGTACAATCAGTTCTGCACAGAAATACAGTATGTGCAGCAGCATCCTCATGTGCCCTCTTTTCCTTCCTCCCACTTCAAATTCTGAAGTTGAGCCAACTGTCGTTCATTGCTCATTTTTTTAATGGCCACACTCTTGCAATCACATCTTGACTACAAAAATCTGTAGGCTTTTTATGCTTTTAAAATGTCAATATTGTCAATCAAAAAATGGCTGCTTGTCAACTTAGTCATTCCACAAAAGTATTTTTTATTTTGGCATATTTAAAATTTTAAACAAAGTTTCTTCGAATAAAGAGGTGATAACGTACCCTATACTGAATTTACATAAGAGCATATGTCCTCATGTGTCGATTAAATATCCACCTGGCGTTTTTAAAACACAGGAGATTTTTTCAAATTTTCGACAGAGATGAATTGAAATGATATCATGTTGAAGCTATGCTCCATTAGAGAGGTAATGTGTCATATTGTCACGGAATCAACATTACTGATAAACGCATTAAAGTGCATGCATTATTTATAATGAAAAAAATGTGGTTCCTACCTTTGGCTTTCCAGTGATGGTGCACGCAAAGTTGACGGATTGTCCAGGTCGTGCCGTTTGATCGGTGAAGAGCTTCGTGAACACAGGTGGATTTGAGATTTCACTTGGTCGAACCACAATTTCCCTAATAGTTTCTTCTTTGGCAAATAATGTAGGATTCACAGTCAAATGGCAGATGCATTTGGCCTCCCCAGCCATATTACAGGCCTTAATAGTGTATGTACCAGCCTCTCCAGGCATTACTTTAGGTATTTTAAGAGATTGAAGACCTGTCTTTTCACTAGTAATCTGTAATGAAAAAACAATTATGTAACTATGTTTTAAGTATGTGTGACTTGTGAACAGTTTTTTAGATCAACTTTAGTGATTCATTAGGATAATTCTGGTTAATTAGCAATCATGCTGCTCATATACTGTATTTGTTTACCTGGAAAGTTGGGGAAAGAGTGAGTTCTCTGCCATTCTTGAACCATGCAATAACTGGATCAGGATCACCATTAACGTTGCACTGGAGAACAACTGCGTCGCCTTCATTGACAACCGTGTCAAGCAACAGCTGAGAAAATTTAGGTGCACTAGCTTTCTCTACAGATATCAACATGTGCTTTTCACTCTTCTCTATCTCAGGTTTCACAGCTGAAATATGCATAAAATGAAACAAAATATTACTAAAAGTCCAACATCCAATGTCAGAACAAATGCATGAGATTTTTCTAGCACTTAGCATACATGTTATTCTCATTGAGCACAAGCTGGATGCTTCTCCGGCAGAGTTAATGGCCACCACTTTGTATTCACCAGCATCCTCGACAAATGCTTCGCGGATTATTAGGGAGCATTTATCACCTTCAAACAGCAGTTGGAAATCGTTCGATTCTTTGACTGGAATGCCGTCATGATACCAAATTACCTGTTAACAAAATAGTTTTTAATGTATACCAGTGATTAGAAACTGATACTTCCGATTTATTAGAATTTGTTAACAGTAAACTGTACGTATTATCATTTAGCAATAATTTCACAATTTAATCAATGCACACATGAGGATAAAAAGCACAATTCATACCTCTGGTTCAGGTTGCCCAACTATGATACAATCCATACGAATTTTGGTATGTTCTGGGGCAACAATGTCTTTCAAAACTTGTAAAATACGTGGCTTTACTGGCTCTAAATCAGATGCAAGTTCTGAATCTCTGTAATTAGAAAAAAGCGTAAATTGTATTAATAAATTAATTTGTTTTTAATTAGCTTGTCAAGTTCCCAAGTTTGCTTACGAGGTCTCCAATGGTAAGCGGCCTTTAACAGACACAGTGCCAGAGGATGCTGCCTCTCCGCAATTATTTTTTGCCACTACAACATAAGTTCCAGCATCTTTTGGGAAAGCTTCTGGTATTGTTAATGTGGCCTTGCCATCTTCTTGGGTTAACTAAATTTGAATTTTCAATTGCCAATTTAATTGCATCAAATTAATTAAAGGCGTTTCATACTAAAGCAAGTAAAGCTACAAAATACGCTACATTATTTCATAAAATTGCTTACATACAATCATGAAAGTTACACCAACCTTGACATCCCTGGTTTCCTTGATTGGCTTATTGTTATGTAACCAAGTTATTTGAGGTTCAGGTATGCCACGTACAATACATTCCAGTCTTAATTTCTGTCCAGCTCTTGCCATCACATTAGACAGTGGTTGCACAAAAGAAGGCGATTCTACCGGTTCGGCAGCTGATGGAGATAAAGGATGAAAACACATTCCCCAATCAAATCAAACGTATATAATAACATGCCAACATGCGCTTTGCATAATGAATATTTCTTTTTACGTTTGACAATCAAATTGGCAGTGCAGGCGTTGACACCAGCTTTGTTGGTGGCACGACATGTATATCTAGCATCATCAGTGGGACGAACTTGATCAATACTGAGGATAGAAAAATTAAAATTAAATAATTTTCAGTAAAAATTAAACTGGATTGATCTTATGTTTTTCTTAATTTACCTGAGTAAGCAAACTCCATTATTGTATGTAATTGTGTAGTCTGGAGAACTGTCAATGCAAACATCATTTTTGAACCAGGACACGACAGGCAATGGATTGCCAGTTACTTGACATTCAAATTGGTAATGCTGTCCGACTTTGGATACACCTGGTTCCAGTTCTTTAACGAATTCTGGATGCAGGTATTCTTCAACGGCCCTTGATTCTAATATTAACAAGTTCGGTAATAACATATTTTAGAGCTAATTATCTGATTTCTACATGCATTTCAAGGTCATGATAGATTTTAAAATGATCTCTTCTAAACGTTTCTTGAAGAATTTTTTTAAAGAAACAAGAGTACATGTCAGGCCACATACTTCACAGTTAATAAGAAAAACCCAACAAATGTACGCAAGACCACGAATTACAAAAAAATAAGTATACAAACAACAACAAAAAAGCTCGATTTAAGCATTAGAAAATCACAAAAATTTCTGTTTTTTTCTAAAATCAATCAGGGGACTATAAAGTGATCAAGGTTTAGATTAGCATATGAAAATATTTTGCAATGGTTAGATAAATGCAAATGCGTTCAATATAGTCTGATTTATAACTAAATTACCTTTAACTATGAGATTTGCTGATGTTTCCACGATTCCCGCAGCATTTCCTGCCTTGCAAGTAAATATGGCTGAATCCTCTGAAAACGTCTCCTCAATAGTTAAAGTGCAAATGCCAGTGTGGGGGTTGTATCCCGTCTGATAGTCGGGATTATTGACGATGATGATACCATCTTTACACCAGTGTACATCAGGAGCTGGAAAGCCAGTAACACGACACTCAAATTTAAACTTGGTGCCTTCCATAACTTCTGCAGGTTTCAAGGGGACGATGAATTGAGGCGCCACATGTTGTGGTTTCTTATCGATTAAAGATGTCACTGGCTTTGGCGGTGGAGGAGGTGGTCCAGACTCTTGGGGTAACAGAGGCACTGCCTCAGTCTTCTGAATTGTGCGCACTTCAACCCTCTCAATGACACGTGGTGATGGAACAGTTTTAGCAGCTGCTTCAGCAGCTTTTCGAGCTGCTTCGGCAGCTGCCGCAGAGGCTTTTGCTGCAGCAGCTTCAGCTTTGGCAGATGCTAGGGCTGCATCAACTTCCTCTTTATCTCGAATATGCTTCTCACGCTCTTGCTCAGCAGCCCTTAGATTTGTTGCTAGTGTCCTCAGCTCTTCATTAATTACTGTAAATGATTCAAGCATTTCTCTATTCTTGGAAGACACAGAGTCAACTTTGTGGGTGGTTGTGTGACCTATAATAATAGCAAAAATGAATAACCTAGTCTTATAGAAACAGTACTTAAAAAAAGATGCAGTGCATGGTAAGTAAGAAGAGCATAAAAATTTACTGAAGGATAATCAGTTCATTTTGTGTTGATTTGTTCATGAATTTGACTTCATTACTTGTTTGCCATTTTTAAAATTTTATTGAATAATTACCAAGTTTTAGAAATATATAATGCAAGACGTACACAAGCTCCGTGCAAAACACGAAATAAATCGTCAAATACAAACACGATAAAATTGACATGCAAAGACAACAGTATATTGCTTTTTAATTTTGAATGTCAATTATTGTTACACTTGTAATTGTACATAAGACAATAATCACGTGTTCCTTTAATTCGATTTTTTATATTGAGCATTAGTGAGTTTCCTATTGCATACAAGTTCTTTTATGGCCACCAAGTCACTTTTAATTATTTTAATAAATCTTACCATAAATTTGAATAGCTAATGTTGAAATCTTCCTTAGCCTTTCTTCTTGCTTAGCTTCTCCAGGCTTCAAAAATATTTCCATCTCATTGAGTAGGTTATTAGCTTCATGTGGACTGCGACAGCTTGTAGATTTTCGAGCAATTTGAATAAGCAATTTACTTCCTTCTTTGAACCATTCCTCAGCCTAACAAAAATAAGCCTTTTGTTACTTGTGAACTTTAAAAAGCAAAATCTTTCATATTAAAAATATGTTTTCTCACCTCTTCTACAAGCTTGAAATAATCGATAGCCAAATTGATGAGTTTACGATTTTCCCCAATTTGCATGTGAAATGTACTCCACTTGTTTTGCAGATTTCCAATCTCAAATCTAATGTGCTGCTTCTCTACATGGTCATCGGATAACATCTTTTCTGCTGTGCTGACGAAAACGTTGATTCGGCGTTCGAGCAGCTTTAATTGATTTAAAAATATTACTAAAATACTACCAACAGTCTTAAATTTCACATTCGAACCACTTACTTCGATGGTCTTTTCAAACTGAATGAATGCTTGAGATGTCGCTTTTGCTGCTGGTAAAGATTCCCCATAATTACCTCGTATGTTGCCTAACTGGATGGAGAGTTCATTAAGTTGGTTGTTTATCTAAAAATAAAAAATGGCAAATGATACAAAATAATGAATATTAATGATTAAATATACAGGATTCTCCAGACCTGGAAAACCTAGATTAGTCAGGGAACTTGAAAATGACTTGGAAAGTCAGAGAAATGTCAGGGAAGAATTGTTTATTTTGAAAAAGTCAGGGAAATTTAACGCAGTCATGGGGATTCAAATAAAATACTTCTGCAAGGCTAACTCAGGGCCCATTTTCCGAATAGAAATTTGAAAAATTTTTCAAAATTTTCGGAGTAGGCCTACAGATTTACAAAATTTTTCGCAATTTTCCATGTACAAATTTACAAAATTTTCCAAGTTTTCTGAGTATTAATTCGCAAAACTTTACACGTTTTCCGATTACAAATTTGCAAAATTGTACTCGGAAAACGTGGAAAATTTTGCAAATTTTACACTGTTTTACTGCCAAGTACAAATTTTTCAAAGACAAAATTGCGAAATTTCCAACTTTTTCCGAGCACAAATTTTCAACATTTTCCGAATATACAAAATTTCCTATGTTAATTTTCAAAATGGTCGTTAGTAAATTTAAAACAATATTTTCCAGTGTCAATTTTGACAAATATATCAATTTTTAACGTTGTCATTGGTCAGGGATTTTTTTTAACCTGGAAAAGTCAGGAAAAAGTCAGGGAAGTTGAAAATGAAATTTCTGGGGGAACCCGGCCTGATATAGGTTGAGAAACTATACCAAATATACTACGAACGAATGAGAGCAGGAAGTATGAAAAGAGTTAAGGGAACTTGACCATGGTGGAAATACAGTAATTACTTGTTATTGCGATAAAAAGAAATTTATGCATTTATGAGCTCAATGCCTAATTTGATAAACAAACAAGTTTAGGGTTCATCAAATAGTCAATGAATAAATTATGAGGAGACTAACAGAGAACTGGCGTTGAATTTATTCAAAGCCTTCGAATCATGAGTTGTTAAAAATCCCTCGCAACCAATCAAAATTTTACAGCATACAACTATTTTTATATCTTTTTTTTTTCATTTAGGCTTGCGTTCAAAAGTAAACTTTGAGAATAATTAAGCTTGACACTTACCTGTCGCAAATCTTGATTGAAATGGCAAAGTTGTAGATGCTGTTCCAAGTGTCTTTTGTGTTCTTGCCATGCTTTTTCCCAATGCTGCTGGATTAATTCAAGTGTCTTTATCAATTTTTCTTCATCCATGCGAGCTGCAGCCTCAGGTTCCTATAAGCAAAATTTCCTTATTTAAATACTTGAATATGCTTTGAATGAAGAACATTGACCATTGTATCAACATAAAATTGCATAAATATTCAGACATGCTTACCTGTTTCTTGATTCTACTGATCAGCTGGACCCTTTCATTAGCAGAAAATCTAAAAAGTTCTAGCACAGCTTGTCGGCTGGCATCATGCTCTTTCAGCAACACTTCAATGTCACTAACTTCAGTAGGCAGTAATGATGCAGCAAATTGCATTTCCAATTTCTCAACCATTTTTTCCATCTGAAAGAAGAACGCTCGAGAATAAATGTACCATTTTCTATAGTTTTTAGTAAAAGTAAGACGATTGAAAGGCTACTGATATCCCATGTGATATTTATCAATGTTATGGAAATTATACTGATAAGCCAACTTACCTCTAATACTTTCTTGAAATAAGCAATCAACATACTGAGTAGGATTTGATACTCCGTAATGTGCGTGTTTAGTTGTTGAGAAACAGCAGATAGTTCTGATAATACTTTATCCTTCTGTCCTTGAGTGTCGTCTTGTAATAGCAACGACTCGGAGGATTTTAACTGTATTTCGATTTCTGCTTGAGCTTTCTAAGTAATAAGAATAACATTTCACGATTAATATTTTGTTTTATAATGTCTTTAATGTTAAATCTCAACCATATAATTTTAACACTTACTTTAGCAGTGGGTACAAAACTATCCATTTTTCGCTCAAGATCCCATATGATAGATTGAACATTCATTACATCACCAGAAATAGCTGGATACAGCTCCAGCTGAATTGACATTATCCACTGGATTGTCTAAATTAACAAAATGGAGGTTAAAGTCAAAATTTACACATTATTTTCATTGATTATTTTCTTGAAATCAATGGATATCATGGCTGCTTACCTTATGCACTTCAGTAACGTACTTCTCCCACTGAGTTTTAATTTCTCTTTGCTGAGATAAGCTAGACTGCCAATTGTCCCTCAAGCCTGAAATCTGGGACTGTCGACTGAGAAAATGTTCGAGAAGCGTTTCAACACACAAGATGGCACGTTGAATGTCCAAGTATGGATCCTTGCTCTGAAATTTATGTAAATCATATTGTGATCAAACATAGAAGCATTTTCCAGTAAGATTTAATATTATATAGTAGTATAAAATACTTTTTTGGCGTCAAAAATGAAATTTTTGCCAGTATTTTTCAACTGCAGATAGGTCTGTGATATTGTAAGCCATTTTTCTTCAATAGAACTAGCTGTAGCATCAGTTTTTGGCTGCGCACCTTCTCGTAATGCTACAATGAGTGCTTCCAAAGCATCCAAGTCATTAGCAAGCTTAGCAAAAAAAAATATGAATTAGCAAGAAAACACTTGTTAAATTTCTAAATTTACAAATTCACAAATATCTGTGTATTTAGATGTACCTGTACTGCCAATCGATGAAAATTAACATAGAGCCTGGCCAGCTGAATTCTGTTTTCTAATGTGGTATTTACTTTGGTCCAAACTGTGCGTAATCTATCCATCTGTTCTTCTATCTCTGCAGTATCTTCTGGTGCAGATTTCAATAAATTCGGGAAGGAGCGGAAAACTGCTTCTAATTCTGGACCTTTGTTCTATTTAAACATAACAACATTTTATGAAATTCCCTATTTACTGTTCCCACGGATTGAAAAAATTACATAGACTCTATCACTGGTGATATGAACCATAAGACATATTTCATTTTGTAATTTACACTTTTAATAATCAATACCACTTTCAAATGAATTGAAACTTTTGATAGCTATAAAAACCATTTGGCAATTCTATCCATTTGTTGCAATTCTTTGCATTTGCTTAACTATGAATGAAAAATAGCCATGTACATGCTAACCTTTCAAAGCTTTCACACATGGAAGGTTGCTTTAATATCTAACTTTTTAGGCAAATGAAACAAACACTCTTATGAATTTTACCATAAGATCCTTCATCAATTGTTCGTGGCGTGCTAAAAAATCCTTGGCCATTGCCAACACACTTCCAATGTCTTGATGTCCTTGTAGAAAGGCATCACCACTATTAACAATCCAATTATACAGCTATAAAATGAAAAAAAAAGGATTCATGATTTTGATGTTTCTTGACACATTTGCAATACCAATTAAGAATTAAGAAAAAAATCTAAAGCTACTGCTATAGAAATAGAACCTTTGTCTACTTTTTCTTACTAGATTAAATCGATTTTTTTTATTTCACAGTTTACGTGTGTATTTAAAAAAATTAGCAAATAATGTATACACTATAAATAATGGAAAATGGAATGCATTTTCCATACTATTGTACATACTGCTTTGAATTATGTTCTTATGAAATTGTCTTCTTAAAAAAATAACTGGGTAAACGTACTAAAATGTTGAATCTCAGAAGTTTAGCAGATAGTTTTTATGTTGGGTGATAAACTTTTCATCAGTTTGTTTTATTTAATTTAGGTGCGCTTGCACTTTTGTTAAAGACAAATTATATGGTAAGAGATACATTTGGCTGAATCATAAACTCACATTGTTGAATGTATTTTGAAAGGCTTTGACAGCTGCTGACTTCTGCAAGTTTTCTGCTTTGTGTGCTGTGCAATGGGCATCGATCTTCTTACGCCTTTCTTCAAGTTCGGCAACTGTCTTGACGACACCCTGAGCTCCAGGGTCATCTCTTCCAGCTTTATCTAGCAAGAGATATCCCTCATGCAGAGCGGCGGAGACAGTTTCTTCGAGAGTTTGAGCAATTTGGGCATGTTGTTGAGTAAGCGAAGAACTGCTGGCATCCAATGTACTGAGTTGAACTTCCATTTGGTCCAACTTTGTCAGAGCCTAAAGAAGTTTTCATAAGATAACGTCAGCTAACTAACAGCATTTAGACTGCCTCTAATTTTGGAGACCATCATTGATATTTATAAATATGTTTAAACTGAGAATACGAATTTTTGAAATTTCAACATTATTAAATAAAACTTACTGAATGTGCAGCTCTGAAAAATGCAACCGACATAGCGAGTAGGCGCCGCCTGGTATCCACTTTGTTTGTGCATTCCGTGACTGCGTTTAAAAGCTCATAAGCTCTACTTTCAGCCTCGGTGCCAGCATAATGCCCACTACCATTTAATTGCTCTGCGGTTCGGAGTAGTCGAATAGCTCGATCCTGTACTTGCTAAAAATAAAAAGCAGTAAAAAATAAATATATTTAACAATCAGCTTGTCATAATTAACAAAAAAGCTATTATTTTTTAGAAATGGTGAATTTCTTCTTTTGGAGATTGCATTTACATGTAATTTTATTTAAGATGCAGCATTTAATAATAATTTAGTAGTACTGTATGTATTCCTGACATCAAATAAGGAACCTTTCCTACCTTAGCCTCTATTTCTACTTTTCCATTTTCGTGCTGTAAAATTTCTGCCCCAGCTGATGAGTCACCTAAATTGACTACTTTGGAGTATTCTTGACCCTTTGTTTTTAACCACTGGTAAACCTGCAAAAATATATGTAAAATCGGGGGAAATGCACGCAATTAAACGGATGCATTTAGGGTTATTTTTTAATATTTTAAAAAATTTGGCATGAAATTTCATGGAGAAGGTTTCCAGGAGTTTGGCATTACTTTTACTTAAAATTAAAGCAAAAACGTACCTGAGTAATATCATTATATAAAAGGCACAACTGCAAACATTGTTCTAAAATCAGTTTTCTCTTAGCCCATATTTCTTCAAAGCGCCGTCGTCGATCATGAAGAGTTTCCATTTGATGCTCGACTTGATAAATTGCTAAAATTATATAAACTGCTTCGTGAAAATTTATAAATCATATCTACAGAGCATGCAAAATCATATACCAGTATTGGTAAAAAATTTTAATTGCAGTAGCAAATAATTAAAAATTCTCAAATGAGAAATATTTTCACAAAAACAAATGTTGCGATAATTTTGTAGGAAATCACGAGAATATTAAAATTTAAAATAAATTACCCGTATTAGCTGCTTGTCTTAAATGACCTGGCCTTGAATCCCCTGTACCCTGCGAAGCAACATCTTTTAGTCGTTCCAACAAAGTCTGGCCCTCATTTAAAGTATGCATAGACGCCTCCAGAATTCCTTTAAAAAAGTATACTTAATAAAGCAGACTATTGATAGCTAAATATTGTAAATATCAAACACTTGACGAGCTGTGATGCATTTATATTAATTGAAGGTGCAAGCTAGTTATTGGTTGCATTATCTTCTGATTAAGTACATTTAACACATAATAACAGAAAATGAATACAATCACGCAATTAGGATTGGTAAAAATCATTGTTGGCGATCCGCCATTAATTGGCTAGAATTGAGAAATTGTCAAACCTTTTTTCATGTCATGATGTTGTTGTAAGAGTTTTCTGACAACATCTGCGTCTGAGGGCAGCAAAGCATCTTCACAATCAGCCACACCTTTATCAAGTCTGTCTGAGAACTGAAAGTTAAAATCATGAAAGAATGTACATTTACATCGCATACTTCATTAAAATTTCAATAATTAAAAGCCTGAACAATTTTTTCAAGATAAATCGTTACTTCAAAAACACAGAATCAAATTAAGGTACTGTATATTTGTTTGCTTGTTTTATAAATGTTGTGAGGCATAGTTTCTAAACAAAGAATAAAATTAATGTCCAGATTTTTAAAAAACTGCTAATTTTTAACAAATTTACAAAAACGGCACCTATCACCAACATCATACTGCAGGGTAGTGAGTTAAATTGAATTGAATCATTAATAGATGTGTAATTAATCTAATCAAAAATAACAATAGCTATACTAATATTCATAATAGGATTTTCCCACCATCAAACTCATAAGCTCAAAATCAGAAAGTTGCTCCATTTTATTAAAAATTTCGAAATCATCATTTTAATTGGATATCTGCGTCGTTTTAACAGAAACTTTATTCCAGAAATATGTATGGCTCAGCTAAACAATACTCTCCGCTGCTGTATTGTCGATAAACTTCCAAAGAAAAGTTCGTCTGTGAACATTTTCTAGACTCCACTTTATCTTGCTTCAGTTATTCTTGGAATAAAGAATCTCCAGTGCATATGGCAGTTTAATAAACCTTGTTTGCTTATTAGGAACCAGGCAAAACTAATCCCAAGTTTTCTTGCAGGAATAAACAGTAGACCTAATATTATATTGCACATTGTGCTATTGTTAACTGCCGTTCAAATTTGATTTCCCTTTGGCATTTACTAACTGGCACTACAAATGGCGTTTTGTGCAGACTCGTTAATAGGTAGACTCGCACTTATTCTTTGTTTACCGGACGCCCTACAAACCAGATGTTAAGTCAAGTCTCACAACCTACCTCTTTGGCACGTAGATGAAATGCAACAGATTGCTCCAGAAGCTGTTTCCTGTGCTCTAACTGATTGTTAAGATCTCTCCAGGCCAAGCCAAGGGATTCTGCCATGGCTGCATAAACCTCAGCTCGCGGTTTCTGCGTTGAAATCAGTTGATCAGCTTGATTTAAGAGTTCTTCCACTGGACTTTGCTTGCCCTACAGATTCCAGATTAAACGATTTCTCATAAATAATCAAAATATAAAAACAATCAAATAGTAATTTAGTATTGCAGTAGAAATTAAGAAATGTTGGTGTATGTGTCATCTTGAAATGAAGAAAAATTCCAGTCTGTCAAGAATTAAAACTCAATTGTATAAGATCCTTCATTTATAATTTGCACAAACCATCTATCAAGATTACTTTACATTATAAACGCCTCTCGTCTTATTATATCAATTCTCAGGTTTTAGAAAGATTGAGGTATAACAGTAAAGTTTTGCATACATCTTTCCAGATAATGAGATAGTTTTATAGCGGCTCTGTTTTCCAAACGAAAATATGTAAATATAGCTACCATATTTTTTTTTTTTTTTTTAATAAACGGAAACCGGAAAAATTCTTTGAACCTACAAATAAATTTGTTATTTGCATCGTTTATTGTCAGATTATTTATGAACCTCTAAATTCGAAAAGATACTAAAAACAATATTAACATTTCTCTTGACATGTCTAAATAAGTGTCAACAGAAATAATCATGCTAACGACATGCATAATAGGTTATTATGAAGTAAGGTATCAATCACAAGAGCACATAGAACAATGACAGAAAAGAAAAAAAAACAATGTTGGGCAAAAGGATTTTATTCAGGCAAGAAAGGTATTTTACCATGCATTTGTTATTGAGCACAATCAACTTTTCAAGCTACTCCTTAAAAAAGTCATGCTATTCATGCTAGAACATTAATAAACTAAAGCATAGCAATTTTTATATCCAATTAATATTCAGAATATCGTGTTTCACTAAACTAATGAGAGGTTTCATAGTTAAATCTGAAAAGAAAAATATGAGCATGAATTAGTAAATAAATTAGGTTAATATAGTGCATTTTCATATAAACTCCAATTAAAACCTCCAATATAAACGTGAAAGAGCTTCACAAACATAACAGTCAAACTGATAAACAGCCCATGATAATCTATCAGTTGCATAACAAGTTATTGTCAATATTGGTAGGAAATATTTAAACATACTGTAGTTTTATCAATATTTATTTATAGTTGTTTACACTTCTTGGTTTGCAGCTTTCCAGAAGGTACTTAAAACACTATTATCATTGTTTTTATTATTACTATCAGTACAAATGTGCAGCAAACAAGAAAAGACCGAATATAATTTTGAGAAAACCATAAAATTTCATATAAAGAAGAATTGCGTCAATAATCTGCCTATGAGTGAAGGACATAAATACATGTATCTCCCAGCAATGTCAAAAATAACTATTTCTGTTGAAGGATGGGAGAGCAAACACTTGAAATTTGTACAAAGTCAAGGTGATGTAACTAGATAAACCTTAACCATTTGTGCCATACTGGTGCATTATCTACTGTAAACATCACAAATAACACTTTGTATTTCACCACATTTGCCGTTTTAAAAATTATTTTCCCCAAATGTAAAACGATTCGTCTACAATTTCCACTTCATCCAAAACCGAAAGAAAAAACTTCTGACCAAATTTATTTAATTTTTTGAAAAGATATGATAGAATTTAAATCGTCATAAAAATGTTAGCAAAAGGATTTTATTCATCCACGAAAGGTATTTTACCATGCATTTTTTAATGAGCACAATCAACTTTCAAGCTATTCCTTAAAGGAATTTCCTTTTACATGTACCTTTACTACTCGCTATTCCATTATAGTCATGTTAGTCATGCTGGATCATTAATAAAATGAATCAATTGGGAAAATAAAGCTTGATGTAGAGAATGTTATAAAATAAATTTAGCATTCTGTGTATTGATCGAATTGTATATTGACTTTTGAAAAATAATTCAGGAAATATATTTTGCAAGATAGTATGTACGCACTTATATGCATGTAACTTTGGATACCTAAAGTTCATCGTTCAATTGTTGGGAATTCCCCTGGTTTCTATGTCGAGGTGGAGCGCTGCATCGAAACATGTTTGTAATGTGTGTATAGAAGTTCAACATACTGATGTTGAACTTAAGAGTGCATCTCACCAAATCAGCAAAAGGATAACTTGATGACGGCAGCATACTTGCAGAATTAAGTTTCTCTCTACTGATTTCAAATTAGGATCTTAAATTGGCTTATAGGATAATTGGACATGGACGATTGGTGATCTCATCTTTAATGTTATCAACTGTATATTTTCAGCAGGATTTGCAAACGATAGCCTGACCTTTTTGTGACCTGAAGGCGATAATGAACTGACTTGCATACATTATCCTATAAATTCAAGCATCATTAAAGACAAGTAGAAAAAGTAGCTATAACCTCTAAGGTCCCGCTTGCATGGTATATAATGTATTCATAAAACAGTTTAGTCTGATTGTTAGCATGCCTCTTTTACACCAGTAGGAAACATTCCAACTTTATCTGGTCAGCTGTTGCGAATAAACTTAAGCGTTCATGAAAATGCAATAAACTTAAGCGTTCATGAAAATGCACTGGCTGGACAGTCAAATTCTGGCCAAAGAACAGCTTCGGCAAGTTTAATTAGCTATAAATATCCAAAATTGATTGGGCGGCAACAATACTGTCCTAAGTCGAGGTCATGAAGATCAATGAGCTGAAACAGTCTTAGTGCATCTAATTTGCAATTAAACGATTAAGTCGACTAGACCAGATAGCAACCGAGTTTGCAATCCAGTATAAACGTGGGTCAGGTTGAACAGCCAAACTTGAATTTTTAATAGCGCGGGTCAACTCAGGTAGGCCTACAAGAAAATGTAAGGGGGAGCTGAAGTGCAGAGGACAAGCATGGGCGTTAGGTTACGATTTTTCACGCGGTGGTACGCAACACGTGTTAGTAGGTCACTATAATGACGGCCTCGTCATCATACTAGTATGTACCAGGGTATAATTTTCGGTCTACCAAATTTGGAAAACCGGCCATCATTTCGTTGTCCTCGATAAGGAATCTGTGCAACACGAGCGAGTGCACAGTGAGATCATTCTCCTACACGGCTCTCTATTTCTGTTCTGGCCTGGTAAACATCACTTTTCTTTATTGATATGAATCGGAGACTGGCTACGCGTGCCTACGTTTTATTACATTTGCTCAGCCAATGGCGGTGAATTTACTACAGGGTTGTTAACGTTTCAAAATTAACATTTGCTGTTGAGCTTTTTTTTGCCATCATTTATTACAGAGTCCACCGAACAAAAAAAAAAGTGCCGCGCACTGCCCAAACGCATCAGCGTGAAAATGAATAAGTGTGGGTTGAAAAAAAAAGGGGGGGAGGGGGAAACTTGAAAAAAATGTAAATGAGTTTAT
>JAQGBX010001105.1:0-27539 GCA_034698745.1 Megaphyllum sjaelandicum | reverse complement strand
TTTTACATGATGTTAAGAACACTTCAATAAAGAAATGGTAAAAACAATTTTTAAGTTTCATAATGTAGTTTTAATTTTATAGCTATACACATCTGAAAATATTGGTTGGATGATGACTTTTGACGCTCACAGTATATATTTTACTCAGGTAGTTTTGAATCTTTTAAAATGATGAAACTTTTTATGTAACTGCATTCAGCCTACCGTACATCCACGCCAATTCGAAAATCTTCGAACATCATGGACCAATCTGAATCCGTGTTTCGACCTTCAAGCGACCTATGAGCCATTCATCATGCATCATTAACATGCAAAACTTGTATGCAAAAAAACAAAACAGTATTAATACCATATTTTTAATTGCCGGATAATTAAGGATGGTCATTATACGTTCCTTGACAGGAGGAAAAGTCGTTTCGTCAAAATACAATTGCGCCATAAATTAAGTTGTTTTATAATCAAATGCATATGCGGTTCATAATGGCCGGACCTGCATTACAAATCAACTGAATCCTTTTGGCTCATGCACAATAGATCTTTCGATTTTGAAATTTACGATTTCGACTTTTTTAATAAGTAATTTTGCGCCTTTGAAGTTGTCCTTATGGACCTTATCGTCGAACCAGCAGGCTGGGTCCAGCACGAACCAGATTTGAATTTATCCGGAAAATAATTGGAGAAAATGCTGAACAGTCGGTTTATAGCCTCCTTATACCTGGAAACCATTGAAATTGCCGTGAATAACAATGCGACTCCCATGAAAACAAAATGGATTTTAACCTGCAGGGAGGCTGCCATTCTATTTGTAAAAATTGTTAAAAAATGGGGAGCCAGAAGTGGCCCGTGAGTCAGTGTTCTAGCTTTCTTCACAAACGATGTGAAAATTTCGCGACAAACGGGGCTGGAAATAAACCGAACGACCTGTTTCTGTGCCTTACGTTAATTCGATCACCCGAAAATAACTTAATTTGCCTGAAAATGTCGCCGAATTTGGAAAAAAAAATGCGTGACGATAAAAACCACTGTACATGGTGCGTCAAAAGTTGACGTTCCATCCTTATAATCCTTAAAATAATGGGAGTATTAATGCAAATTTAATTGATGTAACCACTTTGAAATTAATAATACATGTACAGTGAAACCTGTTAAGAGTGACCACCAAAAATAATGATGTGTTGGTTCCTGTACACAGGTGGTCACTATACAAAGAATGCCTGAATTAAATTAAAATAATGAACATACACTGCACTTAAACATGTAGACGGCAATACACGTACTAAACAACCACAAAACCGAAAAAAGTACAGAATCATCATGTCCAAGGGTTAAAGCAAGGTGTAAGGTGACTCTTCTGTTATCTGGTCACTTTTAGAGGTACATTGGCAATGTAAAAATTGCAAAAAGGACAACACACACTGGTCACTGTACACAATAGACAGCCTAAGACAGGTGGTCATGATCACTATACAAAGAATTTGTATAAAGGAAATGTACACTAGAAAAACCACTACACTAAAAAGTGGTCAACATAAACAGGTGGTCACCATTCAAAGGTGGTCGAAAAGGTGGTATAATTGTGTTATATAACATTTCATTTATACAATATACAGTATGTACGTACTGTATATGTTTAATATTTTGGGAGATACTGAGTATTTCAATGTATCAAATTATGTGATATGTTCTCATAGAACGTTCCAAAAACACTATTAAAGAGCAGCTTTTAATTAGCGGCAAAATGTAGTAATTAAATTGGCAGAAATAAAATATTCTCCAAAATATACATTTTTATTGCCTTAAAAATATACGCTGTTATGCAATTGGTTTATTGTATAACAGTATTGCTTGGTTTATAATTGATGTTCTCTGCTGGGACTTTATGGGACACAATTAACCTGCTACAATTTTTGGTCAACTTCAGTCGATAGATATATGTAAATATACATGTATATAGTATACAAGTAGATATGTAATTCGCGCTTTGTTGGACATTAATTTTTAGCATGACTTGCATGCTTCAGAATTAATTATATTAGTCACCCTGTATGACGCGTGCGGATCTGCGCGTTGTATCTTACATGCTTTCCTGAGGAGGGCAGCACATGAAATGTCGAAACAATGCTGAAAATACAATTATCATTTCCAGGACCGTGCGTTCGCAGCCAATTTACTACCATATCCTATAGGTGGGACTTTTTTTAAAAAAAAAAGATAGCCTAAAAAAACGAGAGCCAGAATCGTTGATCCCAACTCTTGTTTTGGGCCAACCGCCCAGTACTGCCGCAGTTGTGTCTATATGCACTTTTTGATGAGTCCAAATTGAATTTTATCCATTCGCCAGGAAGTCTCTGGCCCGAATTAGTACTCAACGCTTGTATATATTTTTAACCTGGTGGCACTAATTATAGAGTGCTATTAGCGTACATTTAAGAAGCATGGTACACTTGGTGTAAAACAATTAGAATGCTAGCTTATTCGTGTATCCAGTAATATATAGTGATGTACTGTAGTTGCATGGAAGGTTCAACACAAGGTGAACAATATTGAAGCGTACACCAGATGCTAATTTTATGAACAAACTGGTTGCACTGGTCAATGTCAGCGTTATTCGACGATTAGATCATGTCATGTTTTGTTATTTTGTGCGCGCCAGCAATAAAAATTGCGAAAACTTTTTGCTACATTTCTGACAACAACGCGTTGATGCATTCGCTAATAACTGGGAGATTTATCTCACGTACTTGTCAGATAAAGTAAACAGCGCATAACAGCTTTGCATAACAGATTAGCTGAATGTCATGATGTAAAGTATAGCGAGTTATAAGTGAAGAAAGAGACGAGCCATCATCTTCGACTGTCATCTTCTCTTTGAGTGGCCAAATATTTCTGGGGCACCTTACACGTGCGCAGTACGCCGAAAATGGATGCAGTCTGCGCCGTTCGAAGAACCCATTCAAAATGGCGTCATGTTTTTTTTTTATACCTTTTTCGCTATTTTGGCAAGCTTTTTTCCTGCAGTTATTAAATATAAATAACATTTGTAGGAAAAAAGATAAAATAAGAAATGCCCACTGTTGCGACATTAAAATTGGGAGAATGAGGAAAGAAAGTTATCCTCACTGTGCTGAACATGATCTGGTAATGAATGATGATAAACGCCGCCAAAGCGCCTTTGCGAGCGATTAAATTAATTCAGTTCTTGGTCCAATTTTCAGAACTGTCGTTTTATGCCATTTTTAAGGTTCTGAGAATTGACGTACCGATAAATGTAAAATTCTCAGGGCCACGGAGTGACGGAGGCCTGGATTTTGGGGCGCATGAATACGTTTAGGTTAACATACAGTAGGTTATGTACAGTGTAGGCCCCCGCGGTCCTGAAAAATTGACATTTTCCGATACCTGCATTCTCAGAACCTTAAAAAAAGGACAGCTAGCCAACGACAATTTTGAGAAATGGTATCAAGAGTTGAATTAATGAATTTAATGACTCGCAAGGGCTCATTGACGTTTTTATCGATGGTATGATCAGTGCATGTACAATGTTTTGTCGAACATTTGCTGAACATTTTGCGGAGGACGAGAAATCTTCTTAAAATTGCTTATATCGTTTATTATTGTTAATTTCGCATTAATGTATGCTCCTTCGAACATTTGGCAATATTTGTTGCAATGTTTCTCGATTTGTTCTTCTGTGCTGAAAGCCGGTCTATACACGGGGAAAGTTATATCTGGAAATTTGGCAATTTTAGGCGTGTCCGAAAAGTCATGCGCAAATTTCTGAGCATTTCACTAACCATGGCTTTTAAAAAAGGAAAATTTCAAACTGAAAGTAATTAAGACTCCATTTATGTTTTTACAATTGACAAATTAAAACATTTCATTTCTCGTTATTCACATTCTAAAAAACTGAACTTTTTGAACATGCCGTATTTTCAGATATAACTTTCCTCATGTACATGTATATGGCTGGCTTTAGGCATTAATTATCAATTACATGTTCTAAAATCTGCTTCGCCATTGGAATATTTCTATACAACGTTTCATTTTTCTGACCGAAATATGACGTCATTGGATGAGCATTTGTATTTCATGGAACTCCTTCGTAATCCATCCGTAAAATTAGCCACTGATTCAAATTTGTCATCCATGGAATTGGTAAAATAGCGTTTCCTGTATGAAAAGGCAGAAAATGGGTCAAATTGTGAAATTACCCAACTGGGGTAATGACATGAAAAAGCATTATTCTTACTATTTGCAAGTTTTGCAACGTTTGAAACACAGTATACATGTACTGTGGTTTGAAATGCTACTATACGTGTACATGTATCACGCTATCCCTTGTGATTATTTACCTTGAAAAGCGATTTGCAACGCTTAAAGTACTTGTGTAATTTTTTTCTCATTTGGAGTTTTTTCCCCCCAAGCCAGGGAAAACACGTGTGATTTTTATCTTATCATTACTCCAAATATTGTCGAAAAAAAATCTAGTAAAAAACTGGTTTGTTAAAAAAACTTGTGTGCTAAATCAATAGATTACTTTTTCCGGTGCCTATAGAAAGCTTTTCGGGCGCTGTGACTGTGATGAACATACACGTAGACATTTCTAAAGTAAATAAATAATATTGTACTTGGAAACTATGTAATTTAGAATAATGTCATCTGCTTTTCATGAGGTTGTACTGTATGATGGATAATTCGAGTTAATTTAAAAAATCCTTTAAATATGTGGTTTCAGGTATAGTCAAAGTCGGGAACGACAGGAAGTAAGCTATAATGCATGTTCACTGTATTATGTTTTTAATAATTCATGGTTATAGAAATGCATGCATGCTTTATACTGTATAATGGTCGAGTAATCGATTAACGTCTTCAAATATTATAGTTATTACTGCTTCGCCCTTGATATTGCTATCCAAACAGTACGGAAAGCCGCGTTTAATTACTGTAATTAGAACGTTTTTAGGGTCTAACCATATCCGATACGCCGCTAATGCTTACTATTAAATTCTCGGTTTCGTCTGATATGACAGTTTGAGGAAAAAACGGTGTGTTTACAATTCTGGTTTTGTTGTTTGTTTCTTAACCCCATACAAGTACATGTATACTATTTTCCGTAACTGCCTGAAAGGCGACCTTCTCCTTGTGTACTGATTTCGTGATGCAACATGTAGGCCCCTTATTTTCATAATTTCCTCTTGTTATTTGCCAAGCAGGCTCAATGTACAGGGTGGTTAATAAACTATTCGTAGGCCAATCAAGCGCGTTAAGGTTTTCATTAAATGCGGTTTGGGTAAATTAAACACAATAACGATCGATGAGTCATATGCCGCTTTAAACAACAACAAAGAAACGTTATTTAGATGAGAATTTGCTGTCTTCTTCCCTTTTATTGAACTCTGTTTTGCTAAGTGGTTTTTAATCGAAGTGTTGTTTTTTCTGTTTGCTTTTATCTTTTTAATGCAGTTCATTATTCAGCGTGACCAGGTCAAATAGGTCAGTGACTATGTTTGGATTAGTTCATTCATCGCTAACGCTTATTCGGACACTGGATTAGCGGGAATAAAGGAGAGTGGACGAGACACCCTGTAGACGGCGTGTACAGGGCGACTCGAAAGTTCTTCGCCTTCGTATGCAAAAATCAGTTTAAATGCTTGCTTTAGTTCATAAATGTTTTTTTTCAATTTTTGTTATTCATTTTCATTTTACATTTGTTATTCAGCAAGGATATTAACTTCATTTCAGCGGAGCACTGTAAATGTCTACAGGGTGCATCATAAAATACTAACTCTTTTAAAAGGGTTAAAAGAGTTAGTGTTTAATGATCCACCCTTAGGCATAAAATTAGATATTTTCAATAAATGGTAAGCCTGCAAATAACGAAGGTAAATAACTTGGAAATGTGAATTTCAGATTCATACATTTTCCACGCAGAAATACAAACTTTTAAATTGAAATTTCGGATCTCTTCCACTTAAGCCCCGCCACTAATGCAAAATGTTCCCGCGCAAAAAGTTAAAAAGTTAAGTCCCGCCACCTTTGCCAGCTCCAAGTTAAGTTAGAACAGATTTGGTCAGGTTAGGTTAGGTCAGGTTAGGTCAGCGGGGGTGTGGAGGCCGCATGTCCCTACTGTGGGGGTGTGGGGGCATAAGGGGGGCCTTAGTCCCCCTTTGTAGGGGTTTGGGGGCGGAGCCCCACCATTTAGGTAATAAAAAGATGTGATTAAATTATTTCGCTGGCGGGTGGCGGGGGTTAACTTTTTGGCGGGGCTTAAGTGGAAGAGATCCGAAATTTCTTTAAAAAAAAATTAAATAAAAATTTAAGTTTTTAATTCATTTTAGATTGACGCGTGCATATACAGTATGACATTTTAAAATATGAAATTCCCAGTTTCTAGTTAATCTTATAGGCATATATTTTTGTTACATGTTAAGCATCAAAATGGAAATTTTGCCGTTAGGCGGACACAACGTGGCCTCACGACACGTCACGTATTGCTACTTTGACACAAATTGGTTTTTCAAATTGCATATTTCGAAGGAAAAAAAATCCAATTTTAAAAACACGCAAATTGTTCTGGGATTTCCAGGTTTTTTTTTATAATTACTTTCCTCATGCAAATGGAAGGGGAGATCGAAAAACGTATTTTATCATGTACGCCTTGCAACGATCAAAGTTTAATCAACGATTAGCTGATCCGCATTGATACCACTCCAGAACCGATTCGGGTTTAATCCGAAGTGGATTTTTGCGTGCATCAATTGTCCTTCTTCGTCCTTACTAATGAAACAACGATGAGCACCACTCGTTGAATTAATCGACGATTTGTTGAACGAGAGAGGACAAAAAATCACGAGGCACTTCAACGATAAGCCGAAACGAGTGTCAAGGATTTCCATACGTCCTGCAGGAACCAATTAGGGGTAACGCGAAACGCTTTTGGCTGCCATGCAGGGTGCCAAATTTGGGCATACGAATGGGGTAATTAGTGAAATAACGCCGGTTGATTAATTATGATTATACATGTAGTAAGGTTGAAAGTGGATGACGTCACGCCAAACCACTCCATCTTGGACTTTAGTTAGATAAGGAATCCTCGAACAGACATCAGCCAGGCGTAGATATCGCGATAGTAAATCTCGCCAAAGTGTCGTCACAGGATCGAATCTCGTCGAAGATTTGTTTTATGCATAAAACGAAATATTTCCAATTCACAGAATTTCTCTACGTCAAGAACTGGGAATTGCGATTTTCACATTTTTAAATTTCCCGCGCGTTAAGCATTGTAATTCCAATAAGCGCCATCTAGTGAGCGTAATACTTGAACACGATGAAAAGGAAGTTTTTACGAACGCTTGTGAAATTTGTTGAAAATGTTTTTTATTTTAACTACAGTATCTTTGAAAAATTCTCATAGAGAGCGGGTCACTGCATGTAGGATAAACCAGGGGTACTCAGACATATCTTTACGCGCAAAATCGACATGCTAATTGGTTTAATAAATTCTCACTCAATATTCATTTTAACTAATTAGTGTCATTTTTTTTTTTTTTTTTTGCAAACGTGACTTTACGACTGCAAAAGTACGATTCGTTTAGCTATAATTGCTTTTTGACAGCTGTACTTCGTTTTGGAGCTTATTTGCCATGGAATTACCATGATTTAGATCATTGACTCGTTGTCATGAAATTACCATTTTAGACAACGACGTGTAAAACGGAACTTAAGCCCTTTATCATGGTTTTATTTGCATGCTGTGGGTCGTTGTCATGGTATCGCCACATTTAGGGTAATTAACATGGTCATGACGTTATCATACTGACCTTTTGGTCGTTGCTATGACATTACTGTGCTTTGAAAATCTGACATTCTGTCAACATGCTTTGACTCGTTGACGCAAGTTTTTATTGACTTTAAAATTTCGTTATACATGTATACATTGTATTCGTTATTGCCTTTTGCGTTTGGGTTGGTTGCCATGGCGATACCTCGCTTTGCAACAGCTGGCCAATGATCAAATTTTTTTCAATGGCTCAAGCTCGGCGTAAATGGTCAAGTCTTGTTTAGTCTGAGACTCACCTGCTAATTAACTCCGATTAGTGTAATTGACGTTCGGTGCAAACCGGCCATGCAAGCTTCATTCGGCGCAATTGGTACTTGAACTTTGCAACGTAAATGATAGACGTATAAATATCTAGGCTATAAAGTGTAACCGGGGTCAGTTACAGTACGTGCAACACAAAAGGGTTTAGCAATTAGGACATGTAAATGTCACTTTTGATTAGGGGCCGCTCGTAAAGTTATGAACGAAAATAAAAAATCTTGTTTAGTTCGTTGATGGGATTCTGTGAAATAATAAAGTGATTAAATTTGTTTTGTGGTAATTAAATAACTTCTAAGAAGAAAACACGAAGTTGGACCATTACGTAATAATTCGCAGACGTTTACGGTGTAATGAACATGGATCATGGATGACATGTTTTTCAAATTTTATTACTACTCAAAAATTTGCACAACATTTATTAGTGTATATTCGTGAGAATTTTATGATCAACAAATAGGATTTTCCGATTGTTATTGCTTTGGTAATAACTTAGAAAACTTTTTTTGTGCAAAAGTAAGCAAAACTTTCCATTACGTGGATTTCAAAATCAAAAATGGAACCTGTGTTACAGAACACCTTGTAAATACAGTAGCATATATGGTATCTAATATATCGTTAATCAAGTTAGTAGTGTCTAAAACAGCAGTTATACTAATGAAAGAAGTAATTTTAATACTTGATGATTGATTTTCAAAATTGATTATCAAGGTCGGGTAATTTGCCTCATGCTTCGCAGTGCCATCTATGGGCAGCAAGTATAAACTCTGAATTAAAACTGAATAAAATGCTACAATACAATAAAATTTAGTGAATTCATTTCAGGTCAATGTATTTGCACCGGATAAACACATTGACATGTATATTTGGAAAAAAAATAGATTGCAACGTGTTTCAACATGTACCATATATACACAAGTGTATCAAAAACAGCAGTATCGGTGATCAAACGAATTGATTCCGACAAATTTGTCATATATTTTTATTAAAATAGTTTCATTTCTAAGTATATAATTTTATGCTATAATAAACAACCATGTAGTGCCATCGATGGGCAGAAAGTAAAAAATTATAAAAATACATCTAGTAGATTTTTTTTTATATTTTCACTCATCCAGTTAGGATCAATCACCATCGTTTAGTAATAGTTATTGTACTATGTGATACCATGTGGTACTATGTACTGACTGCAGGGTAAAGAATTGAATGTGTACTATATACATGTACATGTATATATATTAATCCTTTCACAAATTCCACCATTGCTGCTTCCTATACTGACATAACACTGCGTCAACTTTTGGTATTAAATGATTGCATAATATACAATGAATTATCGCTTTCGAATAACGATGGTGTGATCAATCAGATGTCAACCTTGACCGAAAGAGTTTTGCACGGGAATCGATCGAGAGAGTCGTCCCTTATCACATTTACATTCAAATGCTATACGAGGAAATGCTTTTATAAATCCTTCCTTCCTTTGTTCTGGTTAGCTGATGAGGATGGAGAACGAATTTCATGTGAATATAAAACTAGTTGTACCAAAATCCCGGTTGGTGTAAACGGCGATTAACACTGCTTCCAACCGACTTTTTTCCATTGTTTTAGTCGATCGAAGTGGGTTTTAATCGCAGTTTAGCTAATCGCAGTTTGGGGCAATTCATCGCCAATTTGACATTGACTCGTTGACAATGCTTAAAAAAATGAATGCGGATGGAATTAAAAGGGCAATTTGTTCCGCAATAAATGCAGTCGTTTGATCGATGTACATGTACTGTATATGTGACATGATTTTAAGGGAGCTCCGTTTTGTACCTGCAGTGGTTGTATTGTGTTTATTGCTTTTTTTTTTCGAATGAAATTTTATTAACTAATTAATTTATTTAAACTTTAGAAAGAAATTCTAAAGAAAGGGTCCAAAAATTGTTCAGATTTCGCCCCCAAAAAAAGTTTAAATAAGGTATTTGTAATTTTTATAAATATTTGCACTTGGTTTCAGATGACGCTTGACAATTCGGCGAACATTTTCCCCATTCTTCCTGAATTATGGCGATACTTCACAAGTGATGGTCTCCACCGACAAAGACGCCGTTTTTGTGGTGAAAAGGCGTGGCTTCCCTTATATGATTTCAGGAAAATAAGTGAGTTATTCATTTCATTCTATTCCACAATAGTTTTCTGTTGCTTTGAATTACAATGTAGGCCTACAACAAAGATTATACGTTACTGACATAGAATTAACTATTTGTGAATAAAGTTCTATAGTCAAAGTAGAGAAATTACTAAGAGTTAGGCAATTCATGTTTTTATAGTTTACCATTTTAATGGTATATTTTAAATTTCACAATTGGGGCAATTTAGTTTGCAAATAAATTTAAATTATGATTAAATTAGGTCACTTATGTAATGTGATAGCAAATAAATTAATTCATTGCAAATGAATGCCTCGGAGATTAGAAATATTGAATTCCAAATTCGTGTTAGCTTTTAAAACTTTCTGCGAAAAAATCCCCCATAAAGAATGGAGAGCTAGTTAATACTAATATTTGAAAGAAAAATATGGTAATTATTCTGATTGTAAAAAATAAATTGCGAAAATGATTTAATTATTTATTTGAAAAAAAGTCATAGTATTAGTATTGTTTTCCGAAAACTATTGTATACATTCATGGCAAACTTTTTAAATTTGGCTCCTTCCGAGTTGCATCACGGGAAGCTAGTGTCACGTGGGCGACGTTTCGCGCGTCTCTCTCCAGAAGTCGCTGGCTGGCGGGCTGCATCGCGTGCAGTGACGTCACAAGCACGCCCTACGTCCGCTTCCTCGCGCATTGACGACGAGGCTGTTCCAGATTGGGATTGCAAATGGCCACCATCTAAGTAAAATTTCGTTCGAATCGCAAAAGCGTCGCCTATTTTCACCAAAACCGTAGCTTGTTTGTCGAAAATAATAGCAGAGTCGTACAGATCGTACGCGGGAGATCCGAGCCATAAATAATTGTCGTTGTAACGGGCTAAGATGGCTAGGCAGTGAGCCGATTATGTTTTTCCTTTCGAGCGCTCAGGGATCTCAAAATGGAGGAATGCCTCCTCGCATATGGCGATGAGTTAGCCCTAATTTTGCAGTAGGGTGTATGAACAATTTGTACATGAGACACTATAAAAAAAATATAAACTTTTTTGAGACACATGAAAGAGGAAGTATTGGAAAAGAGGGAAACTTGGTGAAGAACTACAGCAGCTGTAAATTATTAGGGCGTCCAATGCCCGAAATAATTTCTTCCATAAAGTAAGTGTAATCGTCGCCCTACTCGGTGGACTCCATATTGGATTTCTCCCAGTATTGGGCCTATTATTCGTTTTTAGACGGCTGGTTTTTAAACGGGTCGTTAATCGTTTTTCGTATTTTCATACCTAGTATCGATTTATTGTCTATTCGTGTTCCGTTAGTCTTTAATCTTTTGCATGTACTCTTGCGATTTCGTGAAATGAGCGCGTTTGTAGCTAGCTTTACTGCCATTCCGTACATTTTTGTCGTGTACCGAATTTCTTGTTTTAAAATCACGTCGTTAAGTTTCATCGAATTATATTTATGCCCCTGGTTACATACATGTACACTACATGTATTTTTGATATTTTTGCCCCGCAGCAAGTATGGAATGTAGAATTTTCTTGTAATGCAAAATTTGGAACATGCCCTGCCCCCTTCTTGTACATGTTGGGTCATAAGCCTAATTTTGGGTAGTTGGATTGCGCAACCTTAATTTTCATTTTGACCTAGGGGTAATTTGCAGTTGTCAGTTTCTGCCGTCATTTCGGCGCACATGTCTGTTCACGTTCTAGTTAAATTTTTCGTAATTGACCCCTGATGCCCTTTAAATTTGGCGACCATATTTGTGGGGGAATCTGGACAAGGTCGTTAATGACATCATACAGGGGCGGAGTAACATGCGAAGGACCCTCCCCCTTCGACATACCTGTTGGAGTTCAAAGGACAAGTTTTTAACACGTGGTTTTTGTTGATTAGGGGATCCAGACGTAACTTGATAATTTGATCCCGATTACAAGTGCAATTTCGATATGCGACTCAATTGTTGCATGCTTGGTGAAAAATATTTACTTTTGCGTATGTTTGTTTATGGTATACAGTATGTTGTACTAAAGCCAGGTCAATCAGCACACACAGTGCCATGTGGCAGGGGGAGTCGCTTCCTCACATTAGAACGGACTAGTGGTCTGTAACACGGACCTTGGTCAGATGCGAGCTGGGGTAGGGATTCAGAAAGTGTGACTGAGAGGACCAATATTTAGATTGAGTTATCTTCTGGGTTTAGTTAGAACACTGTTATTTTGACCAATGGTAAGACCTGTCATATGGTATGTTTAACAATTTGCAGAAAATTATTTAATGACCCTCGTGCTATGTGCCAAATGCAAGCCTGAGTATGGGGAACTTATGCAGGAAGTGTGAATGAGAGAAGGGAAGTAGCATGGTAATGGCCTGGGAAATGGCCAAAGACAGGATAGCAAACCTGATCGTAGTACGTTATATGGGATCAAAACATGTTGGAGTGGTTGGCATGAAATTATAAATGGCGGAAAGTTGTCATTTTAAGTAAAACTGTAAAGTATTACTTCTTCACACTTAAGCATGCAGGTGAAGTTAGTTGGAAAGCCATAGTTACTCATGGATAGTGGCGGGCCATCGGAGCAACACATTTCATTATACGATAATTATGCCGTCATTTTTATAAGATTAGTATGCAAAAGATGGCATTTATTCTGTGGAAGAAATTATCATGCTGAAATTTTGTCTTTGACATGACTCCTGTATGCATTTTGATTCATGCATGGCTACATAGTGGAATAAATTACAGCATGTTTTGCAGACATTTTGACTTTGCAATGTGTGTTGATTGTGTCAGTTATCATGAAGAATCTAGATTCTGTATTTGGAATTCTGTCAATTTTCTTGTACAATCAATACATGGTTCCAGTTGTATTCCCCACTCATTTACCCTTTGATGTATGACTTCTATCTAAGGCGGTTTATTTTTACAATTTCAAAACTTCCCTTTATTTAAAAAATAGCTTGGAAACAATTCAGAGTAGTTCCTCATGCAATTTTTTATTTGTAGAAGTATCATGCTACAAAGGAGAAATCTTGAAGTTAAAATCATTTCTTAAAACAAAAGTAATAATTATAAATTTTAGCTTTGTTGCTATGAATTATGACTATGTTGCCTTAATTGGAATTAATTTTTTATCAGTTTGAAATTGTTATGAAGGTTGCAATGTACTATTATTTTTAAAATAAGAAATGCATTTCTCTGAATTCACGTTTTTGTCCCTTTTCAGTTGACAGAACCAGACCAGAAAACTAGGATAGTTCTGTATTAAATATAATGGTAAAGACAAGTCTGCGGATAACGTCGACTCTGAAGATTTTTTTCTTATTGCCCAGCATTAAAATGTCGCGCGCATCGCGTTTTCTATAATGTGCTTTTAGCTGAAATTGCTTTTTCTTGTTGTTGCTTATTGAAATCGCGTAGGCTCCAATCGACCCCTTGCAGTTATTGAGGGCGCTGTCGCCATTGCTGGCCTCAGACGGAGGCATCCGAAGCGTTGAGGAAGTTGCTAGGTTGTCAAGGTGAGATTTCGTGCTATAATTCTTCAAATGGTTTTAAAAAGGTTTTATTTAGCTTTTAGGACGCTCGCTGCAATGTCGAGCTTGGAAAAATCTTTGCCGACTCCGAAGATTAATCTTGCTGCTATGATGTCTGGGAAATTCGTGGCAATTTGTTGGATGGCGCATTGACAAATTGTTTTGTCTAATATCGAATAAAGAATTCTAGTTTCGTCTAATTTTACGTCAGGTTCCACATCTCAGAGACCACATTAGGAAGCCAATTTTCTGTGCTTTTTATAAAAAATGGTATATAAAGTCGAATTCATTGACCAAACCGATTTTGTTCATTTTCGCCAAAAAAGCACAGAAAATCAAGTTTCTTTGTCGATTTACAGCCTCTGACGCTCGATTGCTCGCTGGCTATATCTGAGCCTCACCTTCAATGGTGATAATTTTATTAAGCTAGTTTTGGGCGTCATCACATATCATTCAGCAATCACTGGCCAACTTGGACTAAAAGTAGTTCATATTCTCTGTAAATTCCCTGATGTGTCCACCTTGAACATTCTTATAGCGTTAGTGGCTTCCGAAGTCTTTAAGTACATACGTTGACGAGCATGAATAATTAACATATGTTCAGATAGAATAAGAGTTAAAAAATATGTAAGCTTAGGAAATGTAGGAATTTGTTAAAGATTATGCCCAGTAGTACTTGTTAATATTTAGTTCCAAGGACGCGCAATGGTGTCCATGAACAAGCCAGTTTAACTGCCCCAGTTAATTTTTCAAATATGGGCACAGAATGGTCTTAATAAATGAAAAGCTGCGAATAGTAGGCATTACTTCCTTCCCTAATACCTTAATTGGCCATAAGTGTAGTTAAAGAAGCCTTATGGAATACGAAAAATATTCTTGGTACTCATAATAATTATAACATTTCATGGAAGGTGAATGAAAAGTTATAAAAAAAACTAAAATAAAGTTAGTAATAATCTGTCCATTTGGCCAGAAAAATCCTCTGGAACATGTAAAAAGCAGTCATGGTAAACTATAACATGGTTGTGTTCCTCCAAGTAGCGTGATCCTATCAAAGGATCATGTTAGGAAAGATGAAACAATGGGATTCAGAGATTAAATTTCTTTACTCAAATTTTCCCAAAAATAAGAATCTTAAAATGCCACCAATGTGGTTGAATTAACTTTTAATTTAATAAATGCTTTGCAATGGCATTTGTATATGATAATCAGTGCCTCGTCTACCATTGGCTATAGGAGGTCACGTTTTTGAACGGTAGCCAATGGCAGATGATGTATGTCATTACTCAATACCTATGAAACGTGCGTGACTACATTTGGAAAATCAAATTCATGTATATATTTTAAAAATAGTTTCCCCCATATTTCAATTTTGAAGGAAAGTTTTAATTTAAGTAAAATTTTAAAAATTAAGTAACTGAGCGTTAAATTTCCTCCTATTCATTTAAGCTATTTGTCTTTAATTGCTACAAACTGAGAAAATTGAGCTAAAATTTTAAACGTATGAAAATAATACTCAAGAATTTTAATTATTTGAAAAAAAAATTGTGCATGTAATAAGTTTTTTTTTGTTAGGATATTCTTAGACGTGTGTGCTCAAGCGTCTGTTAATGATGTCCAACATTTTCTATCTTATTAGTTCCAAATTGTCTTTCTAGAAAGATTTGGACAAGCGAAGCAAATTACTTTCTTTGAAAATGTATACTTGGTACATTTGTTTGGCCATTATTTAGGTTATCAATTAAATGCAAACTTTGCATAATGAAATAAAAGGTTCAACACCTATTGACAGAACATACCATCATTTCCCATAAACACCTGTTAGAAATACAGTTTATTTTAATTTTATCGAGAGAAATTAATATTTTAGTGAGAATATTAGCAAAGCCTTACTCACTTGCCATGTGTTCCAATCACTACTAATGTGATAAAGAGCACTGAAATAACGTTGCATTTTGACCAACTTAAAAACTTGTCTGTTGAAGAAATGGAGATCATTTTGGTTTTGAAGTTTGGTGAAAATGCAATGTTCTAAACAACACAAACACATGATACTGCATCATTAATGTCAGATCAGTTTCCTTACCAAGAAACTCGATGCACTGCTAAACTAAAAATAGTTGCTCATGACAAAGAGCACATTTACTGTTATCAATTAGTTTTATATTGTTAACTTAATCAGTACATAACTTTTTTTGGCATTGTGAATATTACCAAAGTGTTTTGGTCAATTCATAGCTAAGTCCAGTCAGTGCATAATCTAATCTTAGTCAAAATTGATTTTCGATTAATCATGTATTTATTTTTCTATATCATTATTTTTCCAGTTTGATGAAGAAATTTTCCCGAAAACTTGTGAGCAAGTGCGTTTATGTGAACGTATTGAGGGCATCGAATTCAGATGCAATTGAAGAGTAAATACAGAAACAAAGAAGCGTCTTTTTTATACTCTTTCACGTAGATGTGCTCGTCTCGTGAAATGTGCTTGGAAATCACGTTTCTTTGCATTATCAGTTATTTGAAAATTTTATGAAATGTGTAGTTGGACATTGTTTTAAAAGGGAATTTTTTTTCTTCATTTCATCTAGATTCCTGGTAAGAGGAGGTTGGGAAACAATTCACACATGGCTTCTTGAAACTAAAAACGCTGAAAATCACTCATTTCTTGTTGAATTATTGAAACTGTACAAAATATTGCCGATGACAGTGGAGAGGCTGAAGGAAAATAACAGTGCCAAGATCATCAAAACGTTGTCGAAAAGTAATCACGAAGGTCGGTTTAATTTCGGGTTTTTAATTTTAATACTTGAGGTATGTCATTGAAAGCAGGTGTTTAACTGAAACTTGATATTAATGCAGATATTAAAAGTTTGGCTTCCGATGTCGTTGAAAATTGGGTGAAACTTGTCAAAGGGGACAATGCAGCAGCAGGTAACTCAAGTTCAAGTTTATAAAATTGTGCTATCGCCCTAGATTTTTTTGAATTTTTTTTAAAAATACTTATAGACACTGAAAGCTTTAAAAGATTTATAATTGATTTTTTTTTTAAAGAAATTTAATATGTGAGCAATATTCTAAATAAGATGTTTTTATATGTGTTGCTTCTAAAAAAAAGCTGTATACATTTAGATTTAAAGATTGGAAATTTTATTTCACGTTTTAATATTATAGGATTATAGGACTTTAATTTTAAAGAAAATCTAAAAAGTGACCTCTAAATTGTTTTTTCCTAAAAAGTTTTTTTTTTCTTACTTATTCTTCAATAATTAAAAGCTTGAAATTTCTCGGAAATCATTTTTTTAAAAACCAATTCAAGATTGAATGTCGAAACAATGAATTTACAGTAGGAAGAACACAATTATTAAGTTTTTGAAATTAGTCATTCAAATTAAAATATTTCGTTTTTTAAAAAAAAGATTCTCGATTTTTCAATTTCCATGAAACATAATATGTAGAATTTCAGCCTCTTTTCGAAATTGATATTCTACATTTGAAATCTTCCATGACTGTTATTCACCGATGTTATTTATTATTTCATCCATTAAAGAGCTTAAGGCTGTGAAACCTGCTGTCAAAGACCCAAAATTAGGAAAAAAGAAAAAAAGAAAAGAGAAAGATGAGAAGAAGGACAGCAAACATGAGAAGGATAAAGAAAAGTCGGAGAAGGATAGTACTAAAGAGAGAAAAGACACGAAGGACGAAAAGCGTGAAAAGAAGTCAAACAAAGAGGTCAAAGGTCCCAACAAGTCAACCAAAGAAAATAAAGTCAGCATCAAGGCAGAGGAGTTAGAAGATGTGAAGCTTCCGGATTACATAAAAAATCCTGATCCAAAGCCAGTTCCAAAAGCAGAACGAAAATCGACTGTGAAAACATATCAGGCCAAATTCAGGTCCATAGGCTTGGAAGAGGCTGCCCCATTACCCAAACCAGTGTCGAAAAAATCTTCTGCAGAGAAATTAGCCATAACAAAGAACCCGTTGAAAAGGATAGGGTAAGTTACCTGAAATTTATTACAAAATTGTTCTATAAAGTTTAACTTTATATGGCTATGCTGTTCGGTCTGATTTTCAATGAAAACAAATTGCAGAGTTAATGATCACTTGTGGGTGCTTCAGGCATAGCTCAGGGAAGAAGTGAATGTTCATGTCGGAAACGTAATTGTGGACATTCTCGTTTTAAGGAAAGATTACTTTTTCAGAATTATTTCTACCTTGAAGTATGTTGTGTTTACCTAAGGCTAATCATTTTTATAAAATTCTTACAAGCGCCCTTTTTTAAAACATCAATAAATGGCAAGAGGCTCATGTAATTTTAAGTTTTCGCCATTTTCTTTTTTTTTTTAATAAAAGTACGATTTGCGAAATTTTGTAAATATATTAGGCCATATATAGACTAGGCCTACTTTAAGGTGGGAAATAAATCTGAAAGTTATGATTCTTCCTTAAAGCGGGATTGTATATCAAAATTGGGTTTATGCAGTTTTTATTTTTCAGTTAATTGGCTGGAGAGCTTCCATGGTCTTGCAAGTGATTTTATTTTCAAAGTCAATTTGCAATGTGATTAAATAGTCCTTTTGTTGCAGATTATTTTTCATTTAACAGCAAACAAATTCACAGATGCAATTTAAACTGCAGTTACGGAGGTTTAAGCATTTAAGCTGTTTTGCAGATTTAAGCGTCATTTGTGGGCACAAACATTGAAAGTCAGGCAAAAAAGCAGAAGGGCACATATCAAAACAGTGGTTTCAACTTTGTCCTCTTCCAACAGATCTCCGTTAGTTAAAGATTTCACCTTAGCATCGAAAAGGCCGAAGCCTCCAAATCTTGTCATGCCAAAAACTGAAATGGAAAAAATCATCATGCCGGATTCGCCCAGTACAGCTTTGCAGAAAATGGACCTGGAGAGGAGAGAAATCAAACTTATCGCACCAAGGCATAAACGTAAGATCGTTTTTCTAAACATGTACATGCTTTATCCAAAATTTGCTTAATCAACTTGTTGATATTCGTTTGCATTTATTGATTCCAATCATGGGGATGCTTATGTATAAAAATTAAAAACATTACCGGTTCCATATTGACTTGGTTGATTGTTTCCTATGAATGTATAATAGATGGCCCAAATGGCCACTAAGTTTGTAGCTAAGCTGTAGTTGTAATAAAAATTTGTATTTCAGCAATACATGTTCTGACGGAAAGTGCTGGATTTATGGATGCCCTTGTTGCCGGCCCTGCTGTACCAATACGGAAAAAGAAGAAGAATGCAGCTGTAAAATCCCCCACACCTACCACTCCACCATCGCCTACGGCCGCGACTCCAAAACTCCAGGTAAGTTACTGCGTAAAGTTTCAACACTCATGAAACGACTTTATACAGATCGATAATCACAGTTTTTAATTTCCAAAATTAGTTTTACAAAGATACGCTCGAGACGCAGGACGAAAATTCAGGTTCCGAGACGAAAACGAAGGAATCTACCGAGAGTGCCACGGAATCTGATGACATTATAGAAATCGATGAGTCGGAAGTTCAGGGCAGTGAAAAGGAGAAAGAAGAGAGGCCGAAGAGGTTATGTAAGTATACAGTTTTTGGGTTATTTATAATTGCAGTTTATTGGTGATGAAACATTGATGCTAAACTTATTTCTGCCTATTTTAGCTGTTGAGGTGAAAGACGAGGACAGTGTTAATGACACACCAGAAACTAATTCCTTAACAGCAGCCAAAAAGCCAAAGAAAAGGAAAACCGTGTCTTGGGCACAAGAAAGCAATCTAAAGGAAATATTCTATTTTGAATTGGACGAAACTGAGAGGGGTACGTTGTTTTTGAAACAATAAATTGCATGTTGTGGTAAACAAAATTGCGGTTATCCGAAAATATTTTATAAAGACGCTTTCCCTAATTAACGCTGTGCAATGTTGTTACAAAACTTGATCAAAATATCAGTGCTTGAATAGTACTTTAGTTATTTATTGTGGACACTCGGAAAACTCATCAAAGATTAAATTTAAGCTTCTTTTTTACTATCTCATTTGCAGTGAATGTTAATAACTTAAAATCGAATTTCGGAGATTTGTCAACGTTGGAACGATTAAAGGAAAGGCAAGCGGTCGAATCTGCCCGCCATATGATGAGAGACACAATGGAGGAAAGGATGGGTGTACGTATAAACATTGCACAGAAAGTGTGTGGATTCTTTTTTCAAGTTTCTCAACCTAAAAATAATTTTAATTTTCATAAACTAATTTCAGTGGATAGGGTTAATGCCAATTGATATGCCTCCCCCGCTCATTGTTCCTGGTTGTAATAGTACCGAAAGAGAAGTTCAAAAAGCCAGAGAGGAAAGTGTTCTGCAAGAGATTTTCTTCTCCAAAGAATCGTAAGTTTCAATTTCAGATAAAAAACCAGTCTCGCATGTTTTGCTAGAAATGCTGAAAACAAATCTCACTGATCAGATTGGACGACATAAATATTTTATTAATGTTTCAGATTGCCGGATGCACCACATGAAGCTGATCCAGAAGTGGTTGAGCCCGAAGAGCCCAAAATCATTCCTTTGGAAGATGTAAGCATTTTGTTGAATTTTTAAACTTATCGAATAATCACTAAAAAGGGCCCTGGCCCTTTGTACTTGGCAAAATCTTCAACTCGATGCATGCAATTATTATGCCTTCATTAGGAAAATAATCTCGATGCCATTGTGGACTACTCGATGATGGAGCAACCCGTCCCGATCACTTCTCTTCCACCCGCACTCTCAAATCTAGTTATGTCCATAACGAGTTCAGGGAAACCTCCTCCATTTGGGGCACCGTCTGATTTTCCTAAGGAAAATCCGGAAATGCCTATGGTAAGCCTATTCAACGTTGATAATCATCCACTAAAATTCCACATCAAAGTAATTCGTTCTCATTTCCTTTTCCATTTTTCAGATGAATAACGATCCCCAGTTTGGTCATCCAAACTTCAATTCACACGGTAAGTTTTTCCAATGAAGAATTGTTCGTGATTGGTTGTGCTGGAGTTCGGAATTATTTTGGTATATGTAATTCACATAAGGGTGATTGATGCTGATGTGTCAGAAATCCTATTTAGCAAGCTAACATGATTTGTTCTAAATTATGCAAGTTCTGAATGTTTCAATACCAAAAACGACTTTAAAACATCAGGTTGACGATTTTCATCACTTTGCTATCTGTGTTCCAACGAGAGACTAACAACAGCAATAATTTTAGGTATGATGGGTCCAAACCAAGGCTATTGTAATCCGGGCTTCGATCACATGGGTGGCGGTGGCTTCCCTCCTCAAGACTTTAATTCCAATCCAGGTCATGATTACGGAGGCCCGCCTCCCATGGAATACTACGATGGTGGGTGTGGCCCATGCGGACCTGGAGGACCGGGTCCCATGATGCAGCACAACGGCCCAATGATGAATCGGGGCCACAATGGACCAATGAGAGGTGGAAGGGGATTCCATGGGAATCACCGGGGAAGAGGCAATATGATGGGACCCCACATGAGGGGAATGTCAAACAACCGGGGCCGAGGAGGACATGGAGGTAAGGTTTTTTGGAAAATTAATCTACTAATGTCAAATGACAAGCAGCTCATGTTATCCGTCACCGTTTTAAATTCCTCCCTGCACCAATTTGTAATTCAATTTTATTTCCATTGTTTTAGGTCAGCGAGGTCGCATGCGGACACAAACATGCAGGCACTTCATGGCCGGCTCGTGTAAATTTGAAGAATCGTGTAAATTTTTGCATCCTGGTGTGAACGGACCTCCGTTATAGCAGGAGCTTTAGACATTAACCTATTTTGTATAATCTTTTTTTCCACGTTCTTGCTATACACAGGAAGTTGAAGAATGCTCCTGTTAACCTGTTTCGGTGCTTCTATTATAAGTTTTAAGTGTTTTTTGTAAAAAGATTAGGGCCACGAGAAATTACTGTATTCGATTCAAAATATTGGGCGTCAAGGAGAAAATTGTCAGTATTTGCCGCTTGATTACGTGCATTCGTGAAAATTCCAGCGAGGTCAAACAAATTTTATTTATTCGCCCGAGTCGGACGGCAGATTTAAGTGCATATAAATGATATTGTAAAGTATATTCTTTGGATGCTTTGAATGATTTGTTTGTATAAAATATACAGGTCGAGAAAAATAAAATTTCTTATCGTTTTTATAATATGAGACGCCCGGTTTGGTCTGTTCAATAATTACGAGACAGCAAATATGTTTGCTATAATGTACATAATTAAAATGCTGAAAATTTTAGAAAAGATTAGAAGTGTATAATAAAATATTGTTTTCCTTTTTTTTTAATAAAAGTGTCCTAAAACGGCAACAAGAATTTTGTGAAATATATGGCATTGTTAATCTCATAAATTTTAATTGGTATACTATACAGTTAATTATGTAAGCCTAATTTGTGTTTCTTGGTCGTTGAACAGAATAATGTAAATTTGGGTGTGATAATTTAGTTTGCATTGTAAAGGGGCATCCGCGGACTGATATAATATTTGATTCATAAGATATTGCCTACAAATTATACAACAACACAAATCAGCCCTAGATGCAAGGAAAGATTGCACCTGGACTTTTTTCCACAACTTAGGAATGTGGGGATCGAAATATCATGTCGGCAATGATAAGAATAGAACTATCCTAGATGCAAGTATTGATTATGAAATATGATTTTTTTTCCACAATGGACAGGGTGTCTCAGAAGTGTTAACAATCTATATTAAAACAAAAAATAAACGCATGCATAAATTTAAAGGATATACACTCTATAATCCGTAATCATTCTTCCCTAATATGCGACAGCTGAGAAAAATTAAAATGCATATTTACAGTATTTACATGTATGAATTGAAACATATGGGACACCCTGTATATTTACAATTTGGCATCCCCTTTAGGGGCCATTCAAAAATTATGTCACACCTAGGGGGGTGGGTGGGTTGTTTGTTTTTCGTGACAATTGTGACCAAGGGGTGGGGGGGTGGTTTGGTAATGTGACATCACACAATCAAAATTTATTTCAAACGGTCAAAAATATGCGGTAAAATTTTTAAAATTTTTTTTAACATTTGAAATATTCAATAGCAATCGGGAAAAAAGATTTGGGTCCTGTAGTGACATTATTTACACTTACCCGAACACTAGCTCCATCAAGGGGCGATCATAACGTTTCTCAGCCGGGGATTATATAGTTGCTTTTTCGGCAATTATTTAAAAAAAGTATTTAGGGGGGTGGGTTATCGACGGGTTGTGACATAATTATGGATGGGGTGTAGTAAAATTTGTGACAATTGTGACAAAGAAGTGGGTGGGTGTTTAAAAAGAGGCAAAAAAGTGTGACATAATTTATGGATCACCCCTTGTCTACCTCCGCCTGGGCAGACACATGACGTCACCACGCCAACAACATACAACCAACATGTGCCAAAACATTGAACAGAACATGGGAAGGTAACAGTGCTGCCAGATGGCTTTACAACTTTTGCTGTTGCAATTGTTTATGATACCAGATCCACACATGCGTGCAGTTTTGCCCTTCTCGCTTCTGATGCTTTGATATCCAGTCTTCCTTAGTTCTTCCACTCTTCCATCCCCATATCTCTTACGCACCTTTCAAAGGCCACATTCGGTAGTGGCTCGGTAAATATATCTGCTGTCATCTCTTCGCTAGAGCAGTATACCATCTTAATAATGTTTTTGTCTATACAGTCCTGTATATGGTGATGGCATACCGCAATGTGCTTGGTTCTCGCGCTGACTCTCTCCGAATCCATGGATTTTATGCATCTTGGTTAGCTTTTAACCCTTCTGAACAACTATTTTGTTTGAATCTCATTTCTTCTAACAGCTGTCTCATCCATAGGATTTCCTTTGTGGCTTGGCAGCTGCCACATAGTCAGCCTTAGTGGTGGACATTGCCACCGACATTTGCTACGGCTTTATCCAGGCACTAATGCATCCATACCAAGAACCACTTTCTCACTTTACGCCCTCCCAAATAGACAACTGCTCTAAGCTCACAATCAATAAGATCTATGCCGGGCACAATGACTTACTAACCAGCAAAATCTTACAATCAACTTACCACACCGACTATCAGAAAATAAATTCCCACCCCCACACTCTTCAACCATACTTCAACTATAGCATCCCCTTTAGCCTAAAAAAATTCATGTTTCAATTACGATCCAATCCATATAATATCTATTTCAAATCAGAATGCTTTACAACTATACTTACAGAACCATGCATCCTATGCACAGAAGACTTCCCAACATGGCCCCACTTGATCAAGAAATGTAAAGACCCCTGACTAAAAACAATTCTTAAAAATACCAAATCCTCAGAAACCTTAACTAATTCAAACTTTCCCGAAACCTTCTTAATTAACACCCAAGAACCGGATATGGGGACACTATGCAGAATCGCCACCCTGTACGGTAGGCAGTAACTTTCTGATATTCAAACCAATGCACCCCAATTACAGTAATACATTTTAGGGCTAAAGAACACTGATAAGAAAAAGGAATACTACTATTAAGACATACACAGGTAAGTCACATACCCTGCAAAGAGGACAGGTAAGATATCTTACCACTTGACATAATACCTTATATATAGCCCTTACAAAGAGGACAGGTAAGTCATATGCCCTACAAAGAGGACTGGTAAGTTACCTTACCACCCAACATAATAACCAAGCATATTAATATACCCTACGAAGTGGAAAGGTAAGTCGATGCCCCTGCGAAGAGGACAGGTAAAACTACCTCACTACTCAATAAGAAAACCAAACATATGAAGATCTACCCCCTTAATTATATGCATCAAATACACATATCCCTGCTCAAGAGGGGGCACGGCCCCTAGAGCGTTTTCTCTCTTTTTGCCAGTTTATCATAATTTCTCCAATCTTAACAATATATCCGCTCGTCGACTTCCGAGCCTTACCGTCACCTGCATAATTCACGTCGACTTAGCAGCTTAACGCACAATTTTTTTGGCCTTAAATGTTAATCTTGTCTCCCTTGTTTAGCATGAGTATTTAATTATTTTCTTCACTGAGCTTTAATCTGCTTCCATATTGTCTTCCACTTTTCTCGCCAGAATAACTATAGACGTGATTTCTGGGCATGTGACAGTTGCAAGGTATAATAGTGATCTGATTGCTCTCCTGTATTTGTTATTAACCTCCAACTTCTTGCTCGCCTCAATTTTTTCTGATAAGAATCCTGTCTCTATAAATGTTCTGGATGGTTTCGCCCCTTTTAGCCCGTATTCTTTAACCAGTTGTCCTATTATTGTTCCTTTGTGTATTTTGATTGTGGAGTCAACTTGACACATTATCTGTATGCCCAGATAGTGACTTAATGACCCCAGATCCTTTACTTCAAAATGTTCATTTAACCTCCTGTCGGTCTCTAAGTACTCTTAGCTGTCCTTCCTACTATAAGTAGCTCATCTATGAAAGTAAGATGTATGTTCTTGACTGGTCATCTTCTTCCTGGACGAACAAACATAGGTCTGCCAGGCTTTGCGTGAATCCTATACTCTGAAGCGCTTCCACTGCCTTCTGATTCCAGGCTCTGGTGAATTGTTCTAGTTTGTACAAGCTTTTGTCATAATCTGCATACTTAATCCGCTTTCCCTTTTTCTTCAAATCTAGAAGGCTGCTCCATATACAATTCCTCATTGATTGAACCATTCAGACATGCATTTTTGATGTCCATCTGTCGTATATGTTATTTCTTTTTGTAGCCCCAGCTAGTAACATCCTGATTGTTTCGTGCTTTACAACCTGGGTAAACATTTAACGTAACGTTAACATCCCGAATTTTTCGGTGAAAGATTTGCTACCTGCCTAGCCTTGTGTGTCTGTATTTCTCCGTTTCCATCTAGTTTCGTTTTGAACACCTATTTGAACCTATATTTTTTTTCCTAGTTGTAGTCTTGTTATCTCACACATCCCATGTTTGTACATTGACTTGATTTCCTCCTTAGCCTCTCTTGTTCATATTCTTCTTTCTTGCTTGTCCATAACTAGCCCGTGTTCCTAGTCTTTCAGGTCAGTTTTCGCTTTACCCTCTGCCTTTTAGGTTAACCTTTGTAGTGGCACCTCTATATTGTCTTTTCGAGTTTCTAGGTTCAATTTTTTCTGCTGTGGTTTCTTCTTCGCTTGAGTTTGCTTTTCCCCTCTATTCGTTCCACTTTTTTCTATTTATTCTTATTGTTCTTCGTTTCTATCTCTTATCTAATCTAAATCATCCATGTCATTTACCAAGTTGTTTGTTATTGTTCAATTTTTTTCCTTTTCTGGTTCTGCAGCTTTTGTTATTTCTCAGTCAATTATTCCGATGCTACAACTCAGCCTTTTCTTTCCCATCTGAGGGTCGAGAAATTAATACCCTTTAGTGTTTTCTCTGAATCCTATCAGTATTCCCTCTTCTGCTTTGTGAATATTTTGCATATTATCTCCTTTGGGATGTGTAAAAACACTCTGGATCCAAACATCCGCACATGCTCCAGGTCTAGCCCCTTTTCATGTAGTTTCTCGAATGGTGTTATCTCGATTTTCGCACTTAAGAGTCTGTTGATTAGGTTTATTGCTTATTCCATTTCCTTGGCCCTACATTGTTATCTCAATTACGCATCCATCATTATGCACCTTGCAATTTCATTCAGTACGCTATTCTTACATTCCGCTACACTGTTCTGCTCTTAATGGTATGCTACCGATGTCTGGTGTGTAATCCCTTGTTCCCTGAATGTTTGTTTTGAATACTTGCACACATATTCATGGCTATTGTCTGTGTGAATGGCTTTTATTCTTTTTCATGTGCTGGCTGTTGTTTCAGCAATATAATTTTGCACTTCACCTGCTACCTGCCACTTTTACTTTAAGAATGCTACCTTGCTATATCTAATGTAATAATGAGTAAACATTAGGGCATACTAGTTTCCTCCGAACAATTTTGCTGGCATTGGTCCACATAGGTCTGGTTGCATTAGATCGTTCACAGCTTCGGTACTGCTTTCACTCTCTGTGAAGGTGGTCCTCATTAGTCTGTTTTTGATAAAATACTTGCATGCGTTTTCGACTTTATCAGCTTCTTTTGTGTGTATTCCTGTAGATAATTTCTTACTGATTATTTGCTTTTTTGACTTGTAGCTACGATGCTTTAGACACTGGTGCCACTTCTGTATGCTTCCTCTGTTGAAGCTGTATTTGGCTTCCTCTTGCTTCTTGTGTGATCTAAAGCGGTATAGTCTCCATCTAACACCGCTTTCAGCATGATGCTTACATTTGTGCCTCTGATAGTGTCACGGTCAGCTGACCATGATAATGTAAATTCTTTACTTGAGATGCCGTAAGTTACGTCATCTCAAAGTTAGTGACCTTTAAAGTCACATGGTACCGAATTCAGTACTTAAGGCAGGTACAAACGTTAACTAAGTTAGACTGGAACTCGTTTTTTCTTATGGTGCTGTCGGATGAAGCCATTTGCTGGTCGTGAGTTTGGTTCGCTTGCGAGAGTTGTGTTTGTAGCTCGGACTCATGGGGAGTTAAATTGTTTTAATCTTATTTACACTTTTTAGACTCTAGAAGGGAGGAATGGCAATTAAAGCAACCCTGAACCTTTCTAGCGTTGGCGCGTTTTCACCTGGTCAACCTGCCTGAATACACTAGCAACTAATGACCAGTTCCACGAGCACTACACCCGACACGGGGCCAATGTCCATCTGCG
>JAQGBX010001104.1:0-27554 GCA_034698745.1 Megaphyllum sjaelandicum | reverse complement strand
ATATTGTCCGATGCACGAGGCTCTCCCCACATCCTCGAAGATGGAAGTGTGCATTCTTATATTGTATTGATACATGTTAATAATACAGATATAATTTCACATAAAAATCTGCTTCCTTCCCCCCAATGAATTGTCGTACAATTGTATATACATGTACATGTACTTGGTTCAGTGTTGCGACGTTAACAAAAGCATGTGCAATAATAAAAATGTCACGAGGATAGACAGGTCTGAAAGTAAGTTTTCCGTTTTACAACCTGTTACAGTAGTTTCTACTTGTGGTTCAGGTATAGCGTTCAATGGAGTGTTTACACCAAAATGGTGCGAGGACAGCAATTTTTGTCTTTGGACGAAGGGTGTTTATTACGTTTCCGTAATCAGTTAAAAAAATCGGCTATATGGATTTTAATGACATTTGTATAGAAAAATTCTTCCATCGTTCAAGAACATATTTCAACATTAAAAGACATGTTTAGAAAATTGCACGTGCTTTTAATTCTAAAGCAAAGATGGACTCCCAAGAAATAGTTGCACAGCAGCGGTCTGTTAATTGTTCGTTTGTTTTAGCTTTTGAGGCATTTTAGGAGCAGAAATGTGTGAAATGTTTAAGGTCCGAGTAATGTCCAAACGTCGGGTCTACGAGTGAATTGAAAAGTTTAGAAATGGACAGACAAGTGTCAAAGATGCTAGGAAAAGTGGACGACCAGTATATGAAATGAAGCATTGGCTACACTCGCTTCCAGAACTATGGAAAAAACATCTCCCAAAATGAAAATTTTAAAAAATAATAGATGACGTCTAAGTTTATTTCTCTACCAAATTTCATTAAAATCCATGCAGTCGTTATTTTTTTAAATGATTGCGGAAACTTAATAAACACCCCTCGTAATAATAATTACTACATTTTTAAAATATTACTGTTATCTAGAGTAAGCAAAACTTTTTTCATGATTCTGTCGCAGTTATTGCTAGAAAAAATGACCTTGATCGATGATCCTCTAACTCTGCAAACACTGAAAAGTAATAAAGTTCAGGCTGCTCTTTAGATCGGGCACATCACAGACTTCCTCGAAGACACTTTCTTCATAATCGACCTTTGGTCCCCAGATAAAAACAAGATCCCGAGATTGAAGATTGTCATGAGCACGTTAATTCCGGCAGGCATGCTCTGTACGTAATCAACATCGTGTTTAATTAATAATCAGTCGTTTTTATTAGCTATTTTAACGCACGTCAAGAGCATCAACTTTCAAATCTTCTCCAGCTTCATTCAATTATTTTTGTATTTCCTAATTGGCCCGCATCTCATCAAAATTAATTTGGAATAAAAATGGCGCGAGACGAGGAATTTTCTATTAAAAGGCAATGTTATACCTATAGGGGAAACTCTCCTATCAAATCGTCCCTTCCGTCCCTAATCATATAAGGCTTATGAGCCATTTTTGTGCCTGCGAGCTGCTTGAAATCGCTCGCTCTATTGTATGCAATACAATTGAGAAAACCAATAGACCACATGATTGACAAACTTAACTCAATTTCATGTAATGCATTTTTCGCCTAACTTTATTAGGGATTTATCTTCGAAAATTTGATTTTCTTCATCTTCTTGCAGGCAGGATATAAACCGATTTTCTTGACATGGCTCGTCTTCGTATCCTTCAATCGAATTCCGCAAGACCGATCAGCTCGACATCTTTCTCCGATATCAGGTCAGTATAGCTATCGTATTCAAGACTTGTATTCCATTATTGGCCTGCCAATTGAATAATTCGCTGCGTTTGAATCGATTACGAAATAATTCGTCTGCCGAGCATCTAAAAAGATTGCCGACTGAACGATTTCACTTTTTAAGAGAAAGAGATTGGCACCGGAAGACGACGAGCTAATAGAAATGTATCGAATTGTCTAGCCACCCATGAGTTAAAACTCCATGAGCTTTGCTACTGTAGACTCGTCGTAGGGAAACAATTCAAAATTATGGTTTGAAAAACGGGACCTGCTTCGAAGAACCCCGAAAAAGGTTCTTTTTCAAGTACCTTCTAAAAGGTTCCAAATACACAAATAAGGTTCAATACCCTGAACCCTTTTAAAAGTGCTTTATACATTTGTATATGTAAGATGTTCTTTATAAATTGAAAAGGTTCAATACATTGATCCCTTTTAAGGATAATTTTTGAAAGGCCATGTTTTTGGAATATTTCACTATTTCAGTATTATCCGTTCCGAAGTAGCTACAGGTACATGCATATACGCAATTTAAACTAAAACGTTCACATTTTTTGAACAAACATCTAAATATATAAGAAAAGTCTCGGTAATTAATTAAAATATGAATATGCACGTGGTTACATGAGTTTGTCCTGAAAATCTAGTGCTTTTTAGATGTACAACTACTGTGGTATAGACTAACAAATTTAGTATTGGGTACAATAATTTGACTTAACCTAACTTAAAACGTTCAATTTACCGTGCCAAAACATGTCCGTTTCTACCGTGTATACGGTTGTAAACATCGATCTAAACAAAAGTTGAATTGAATTGAAACTGTTCATTTTCAGGGCGATATCATCTATTCTATCCAACAGCAATTCGTTTTCACATCAAAAACAGTGCAATGGAGTGAACTGAAATATGTAATCCAAAAAAAATTATCTTAACATTGATTTTGTTTTCGAAATCCGACTTCTTCAAGCCAAAAGTTACGCATGAAATGAAACTGCGCGCAACACAGTTTTTAGTTTTGGAATGCAGCTTTCACGTGGTGGGACATTTCAGAAAGAATTTCCTCCAAGAACCTTTAGAACTATGGAACCTTCCTTAAATGCAAGTAATGCTAATGTGGTCGCCACTTTTAGTTGAGGTGCTTCGAAGTACCCATTTAAAAAAAATGGGGTGGATTTTTTCCGAAGAACTTCGAATGAACCTCAAATTTTTAGAGTGTAGCCTCGTGTGAACAGTTATTTCCATAACCCGACCAACAAAAAGTTGGTTTGTCATCGATTGGATTTAGTCAAAAATATAATTAAATGGCTAACTACAAGCCGCCAGAAGTTAATCCCCATAATTTTCATTCTCGCAAACTAGTTTCATCTACAAAAGTTATTCTATTTTCGTCCTGTTATGTTGCATGGGATGGCGTTGTTTTATCGGATTAACCGGCCTCAAATGTCTCTGCAATCTCTTTTTATAGCCATTTCATTTCTAATCCCCATCATTTAAATCAATGTTTCCGGACGCTTCAGCTGTCATTAACTCTGGTGAAATTCAATGATTGCCGCGATAGGATGGTGAGAGATGACATAATCCATTACGTGCGTTTAATTTTAATATTTGATCGGTTGAGTCACCGTGAAACAGTGAACATCGCCATGATCGAGTAATGTTTATATTAATTTTTTTCATATTTTTAATCCTCCCTCGTCCTATACGCCTTGCTGGCTGCCATTGATGCTCTCGACGAAATATAATTTGATAAATCAAGGGTGCTGCCTAAACATTTTCATATTTTGGGGGTAATCGACGAAGGGGTTGAAATAGCCTTCCGATTCGTGGCGAGGCTGGGTAGGATGGATAACAATGGCCCACACGTGTCTCTGCCATTAATATGCAAATTGGTTTTACCAAATACGTGCACATTCTGGTCTGCTCGCCACTCGCCATCGCATTATTTCACATCTATCCTTCGCAGATGTGCTTTATAATTATTAATCTATCTGTTGTCCTATGCATCATTCCCTCGCTTACGCTATCGATTTAAAAACTCAGCTTTTTTTAAATCTAAATTCGTACTTCGGTGTTATTTACGAGTGTTAATAAAACGCATTTCATGTACTTGACGCTGATTCATCCAGTGTATATTCAACATGAACAAGCTGTATGAAAAAATGCACAATCTTTGGGATGATAATACCAGGGTAAGCTAGTGGCACTGAGCGCCGTAGGTTGCATGTTTGGCGCCCTGGTGACACAAACTCGCCACCACACCCCCATCCATCTCTGCAACACAACATAATTGTTAAACAAAAATATCGACACTCTAAATTTTAGAAAATTCGTAAAAGAACATAAAAATGTGTCTGCTTCAAAAATTAAAAAAAAAATTGTCTTAAAAAAAGTTTAAAAAACTTTCAAAATTGACCAGTGAAAATGTTTAAAATTGACGAATGATAATGTTAAATTTTGCAAAATTGATCGACGAAGGAAAATTTAGTTTACCAGTATTGATTTTCAAAAGATGTCAAAATTAAAAGAGGGAAATATTGAGAATTTTTCAAAATTAACCTCGGAAAACGTTTTAAATTTTGCAAAATTAGCCTCGGAAACTATCGAAAATTTTGCAAAATTTGCCTAAAAACAACATTCCTAAAAAATTGACATGATCTCAATATTAGAAAACCAAATTTAAATTCATGTGACGAACTGTAAATATTTTTTTCTCTTTGGCGCCCCCTTACCCTCGGCGCGCCACCCGGGTGCGGTCCACCTCTTGGATGGCAGGAGGATTCACCTGGCGCCCTCGTTGCTACGGCCCTGTGGCACTCGTACAATGGATATATGTCATGGATTTTTAATGGACCTAATATATACAAAGACCATTCGAGCTAGAGACATCACTATGCAACGTAATTCAACGTATTAATCCAATAGTTTAATACATTTTCAAAAAAAATTATAAAAAAACAAGGATATACTGAAGACAGCGATGCATTACAAAAGATAATACGAGTGAATTCGCTGCAAATGTAATTTCAATGTTGTACGCAATGTGCTTTCCACAAAGTGAATGGCTCTTCTGGCATTCATATTTGATCTTGTCCCGAGTAGCGGCCGTTTGAGCGCGTTTCCGCTCCGAAAGTCCTTTTCAAAAATCCATCGCATTGATTTCTTTAGAAATTTCGCACAATGCTCCCTAAAATCTCGTAATTTCTCCGATAATAACAGTAATTATCAGTAACAGCGCTTGTATTATCCCTAATAAGCAGGTTGTTGCGTCCTTTGAAATGTGCGCGGATTGCTGTTTGCATCTACCGCCATGGAGGTCCGCGAATATAAAATTTTGAATTTATGGGAACCGAAATGGATTTGCGTGATTGAGAGTTTCGCGGAATTTTCTAGTTTGAATCCTGGCTTCCCAGATTAAGGAAAGCGTTCGCAGATTTGGAATCCGAGTCACGTCATCCCAAAAAGCCATTTCTCACTTCTCTATATTGCGCACGTACAGAGGCGATATCAAATCCATTTTCTGATATAGCCAAAGTCGCACCGTATATTTTCCTCGTTTATTGTTGTTTATTACTCGACTTCATCTATTTTAATTCCACCACTCCACCGAATGTAATTGTATCGAGTTGGAGAGCCCTCGCCGTATGGCCTATGGACCAACTTATTAATGCCTGTGTTGGAAAGCTAACGCTAATATCCCTAGGGGTTTGGCCACGTATCTGGCCATCTTAAGAAAGTTAGAATGGATCTGGACTGTCCACTCAAAAGGTTAAGTAAGCGTAATGGCTATCGGGAGGCTGTGTTATCCCTGTAGAGAGATAACATCTATAACTGACTTAGGCCATGGTGTCTCGCAGTGAATGATCAAAGGAAAGCATAACCCAATCAAACGATGGGGAAGTAGTTCTGGAATTGTGATACTTGAGGCCATTTTTAGCTCGAAAATTCATCTGAAATACCGTTGTATATGTATTGCAATATTTCAATATTGCCGCAAGCGGTTACTTCAAGTTGAATTTTAATTTTTAGAAAAGATCTACAATTTTCCTTAAATCTGAAACTGCCTTCAGGTAAGCTCGTACAGTATATGCAGAAATTTACCTGAATACATTTTCTTGGCTTTTTATAATATAAAAACTTGTTTATACGTGTATCTTGTTAAAATCTTGTTAAATCTTGTTCAAAGACGATCTTATTGCCAAAATGGGTTTCTTCGTTCTATACGTCTTCAGAAATTCCAATAGCCTCAGAATGAAGGACAGTTTCTGTGCACATTAATATCCTCATGTTTTTCTCTTCAACATTTTTTCAACGTTTTTCTCTTCAGCATCAAGGTAAAGTCCCAAAAATCGGTTTCATAGAGCCGTCCAATACAAAAGATAACATAAAACACTATCACTCAAATAACTGCATTTGCAATCAACAAACTTAAACGTATTAAAAGTAAAATAATCTAGTAAACCATTTTTATTAAAAGCCGCGGCATTTAACTTTAGCCTTGCAGCTTTTTGATTTGTGCAAAACAAAGTTAATAATGCGTCTTTTATCTTTTCTTTTCCTTCATCTTAGCATCCACAATAATGCGTTATTATTAACTTGGCAGACGTCGTTACTGTGTCAATTTCTGGTCATATCATTGCCTGGGCATGAGTAAAATGTAATCTGATGACAGTATGCTCTAATTGCATGCCAACCACGTGCACGTTGGGGGCGGGAGTAGGATAGAACAATGTATCAAGCATTAAGCTTATCTCGGGTGATGTGAGGAGTGGTAGCCATGGCAAGGAGAAAGATGGCTTACATGTCAAGAATATCAAAGTAACTTTGCTTTTACTTTGAACAATGGATCAGATTAGCGGATGCATTTGCGGTAAGTCCTAATTCTGAAGTAGCCATCAACAGAATCAACTTAGGAGTTGCATTGCCAGGTTCCAAGACTGAGGCTTCCTGACAAGACTTCCTGTTTACGCCCAATTGCCCATGGCAATTGCATTTTTGCGAATTATCGTAAATTCGAAATAGCTTCAATTTAGAATTGTCGTTATGAATGTTTACAGTACATGTACGAGATATATGCACGGGAGAGCTTTAAAATATTATTTGGAGAGAACTGGAGATTGAAAACCAGTTAATAAACGGCTGTATTACCATGTACAGATGGAGCCTGAGCAGTGTGATCTGAATTATGAATTTATTTTCACTGCAGAATTGTTATGCCTGATTCCCACTGGGCGGAACTCTGCCTACTGTAGGCGTTACGCATGCGCACTTCGCTCGGTCGCATCCTGCTCTCGGGGTGTGGCGCTGCAGCTCCGCCAAATTTCTGCTATCTTTTTAATTTCATCCTGGTCCAACTTGATCTGCTTGCGTCCGGCTTTCCGCATGCGAACTTCAAGATGTCGGCCATTCCCTACACATCCTCAAGTGGAGCAACATTGTCAAAGGTTATAAGGCGTGACAGTTATATTAAAAATGCATTTCTTTGTTTTTTTAGCATCTTACTATATTAAAGAAGCATTAATTTTTCTTTGTGCAGACGATTGGAATTCTTTGCATGTATTTCCAAATCGAATTATCGTTTGCACGTCATTAGCTTGAGCGCCTTTATTTTTCCGCTGATGAAATGCTGCCATGCAGTGGGAATCAGGCATAACTCTTACAGTATGCTTACGAGCGTACATCAGTTTATCAAATTATTTTACATATGATTTTTTATGGAAAGTGCGATTTTGAAAACACTTGTTTCTTTTGGGAAATTTGGAATAAATGTTCTAAATTTTCTCCCCCGTGCAAATACCACCACTGTAAAGCCTGTTATTTATTGCATATCATTCATATTCACATCTTTCCATCCCCAACCCTGAATTACTCTTTATTTTCTCATGAAAAAATTCTTGACATTTCCTATCACGGCATCTTATAATGGGTGCGTATTTAAGGCGAGAATGTCCATTAAATCTTAACCATGTTCGTGATTTCATTCCAAACGAGTTCTTTCTCGTTTTTATTACGAGGCAGCTCGGTATCCGAAATGGCATCGCACAATGGGCCGTTGTTACCCTAACTCGATACAATGCCCGAAAATATGGAGACATTTTCCTCTCCCTATCCTTTCCCTAAATTCCAGGAATGTCTTCGGGCACATTTGCTCCGACATTTCCAACTTTTTTTTTCGCTCTTGGGTGTTCGGGACATAAAGCTATTTGCTTCGCTGGATCCATTCATCATAATTCCAAGTGAGTTGTTCGTATCGCTCATTATTGCATTGACAAGGCATTAGTCCGTCCCTTTTAATTGCTGCGTGGATGATCGTGTACCCGAATGCTATCTCGATTATGGATCTGGACTCACTGGCTTCTTCATTGTGCCTCACAATTCCCTGACTTAGCGAGTCTGGAAGCATGACTATCGAGGTTAATGTCGTAATGCAAAATCCATTCATGGCTCCAGATATGGATACCAATCGCCTATTTTCTCATTGAGTGACATCACTCCTGCCTTCTATCCCACTTCCTGGACTCACTTCCCCCATTCCAAACCAGAGGGTTGTACCCAAACCGTTTTTCCCGCAACCCCATCCCTGATTTCATCATGCACCCTGGGTTAAACACTGTTTTGCCTCCGTCCCATTTCGGATGTCGATCCCTGGAAGATGCGGCCTCCCGGCCTTTATCCTCTCGCACATTTCCCCCCACACCACCATCGCTGACTCAACCGAGATCCGTGCCCCCCATTTGAACCCCCAGATTAATACGTTTGTGATTTGCCAAGCATTTCTATTTGCATAATGAAATAATGATAACTGAATTTGAAGTAGCGAGAACTAGGCTCGTTTTCAATCCGTATAAAAGCCATCGATGTGATGATGCATCAACTTAAAAAATGTATGGTGTCCTTTTTCTATAAGAATTTATTCTAAAGCTTTCAAATAGTCACTTGATTGCTTTCAATCAATGAAAAGTTTAGAATCTTGTTCATTTTTAACTTTGATTTCTTTTTTAAGTATCACAGCCCGACTTTGAAATTGTGAACTCTTCCATCGAATTACAGAATTTAGAATTACGGTATGTCATAGTGTATACTGTATATGTTCCCTTTTATTTTTAGAGTGAACATGTACCAATTCCTTGCAGTATACTTGAAAAAGGTTGTAAAACCATGTAAAACTTGCAATGGCGGGGACCGCCATTATGGATAATTTTATTCTTCACAATATTTGTCTTCTTACCTTTTACTTTCTTATATAAACTATTAAAAATCATCTGCGTTTTGATATGCTTGTACTGTACAATTGTATACAATGTAATATACAATTGATTTAGAGCAGTTTACAAAAATACCATGTTTCCCCGAAAATACGTCCTATTCAGAAAACATAAGCGCTAACATGATCTTTGAAGAATTTTTTATTGAAGCCCTACCCCCAAAAATAAGCTCCAGTTTGGATTTTCCGATTAAGTTAAGTGGTAAACATCTCCAAGGGTATGTAAGCAGACAAATAAGAGATTTATTGTCCAATGACGAAAGATTTTGCACTCATGTGATTATAGAAACGTTTTCTGAATTTCGTCTCTTCTGTGGAAGAGACGAAATTGTTGCCACTCCTGTCTCGTAAGTCATTAATTGACAGTTGATTTAATGGAAGATGTAAAGGGAATTATATTTTCACTCCCAGACAAAATGAGTGCAAACTGTGTTTGAATAAAGGTAGATTATTTTACATTAATAAATGAATAAATTAAGATTGTTGGCCCTGTAGGTTGTTGTACGTAAAAACTAAGACATCGCCTGAAAATAAGCCGTAATACGTTTTTTTGGAGTAAAAATTAATATAAGACCCAGTCGCATTTTCGAGGAAACACGGTATTACATGTGCACGGAATTGTTACCTCTAAAGGTTAATTTAGAGGAAAAATAGTCAAACTTTAATAACCCATATAACCCTATTAATACAGTACAAGTATATGTTGCGCAATGGTGTAACTTGGATGTGTATGCATCGCACCAATGTCTATCTACAGTATACGTTATATTCCATGCAGTATGGTCATTCCGCGCATCATGACCATCTTCGCAGCGCTAATTGTGCGACTAGCGACGGCTAAGTGGAAAATGCGCATTAAGCCATGCCCATGTATCGATAGTAAAGCATATTGCATCGCTAATGTTGTTTTATGCTAATGAACACGTTCACAGTGCCCGGATGTCAAGAACAAGGAGGCATCAATGAAAAAAGACGTCCTCATGTAGCGGCTAAGAGGATCCAATTTTAGGCAAATTTTGCGGACGTCCTTTTTTAATGGTCCCAAACCTTCCTGTGAGAAAATATGTACAGCAGACGACGAAAGGTAGACAGCGTCTGCTTTCTCAAAATGTATTTATCGCTATCGTTCCTTTCAAACAAATTATACTTAACCAATTGATCAGTTTTGTGCAACCATTTGGGTATCTTATCCTATGTCAAGCTATAGTAACACGTCGTCGCCTACGATACGACCATATCGCGTCGTATCGTTGGGCTGCCGCTGTATCAAGTCAGGCGCTGCAGTCGTTTTTTATAACATGGGAACATCAAAGCTGCAGACATATAATGACCATACTGGTATTACGTATACTGGTCTAGCTCAAGAAAACGCCAAAACTTGCAGCATAACCTCAGAACAGTTCATTGTTTTCAACGTGCGAATAATAAGGAGCGCCATTTGTCGGAATGCGTGCTCGGTAAGCTGAGTACAAGGCATGTTAATTAAATGGCAATGCTTGTTCAGAACTATTATTTACAATCCCTTTAACTCCGCGTTGTAATAAAACTCCCCGAATCCTTTTGTCACGTGATGCCGTTAGTGGCATTCTGGTGTCCCTCGTCTATACTTTAATCCTGGATGAATGCGTATGCTGCAGGTAATGCATATGTAATTAAGAGGATCTACGACTCGAGAGGGGGGTGAAGATAGGCATGCAAAGCCTTAAAATAGAGGTGAAATTAAAGGATTAAGTATAGAAGAGGTCGATATACGTAGACCGGAGAAGCGTGTTTTTGTGACGCGGATGAATTTGTCATCACTGCAACTGCTAAATCAAAATTTAATGAACCCAGCTTAGCAGTTCCAAATATTGCGCCTCCCTCTTATTTCAAGTGCAGTTAAAATTGTTGGTGGGGATGAACGGAAGTAATTACGGGATTTCGAGGGAAAACTCCTGTTGATAAAGCTATATAAGCGACGGAGCTGGGAGTTCCAAGTATTAAATTTTATACGAATTTGATATTATGCTTATTACCAATTGGAAGCTCTTTTTCTTGGCGAGGAATTGCCTTTGAAACTCTTATTATATTCTCTTGATGAAATTAAGAAGTACTGGAAGTATTGCGGAAGTACTTGATTTTTAATGTAATCTCTGATAATGATCGAGTTTTGCTTTATTTTTTTTAGCGAGCTTATCGGGCCGCTCACCTGCTTCTTAAATCAGTTAAGAGTTAAGAAGCTGCATGGTGAGCTTGTCTGTGTATGTGATGATTATCTATCATCTTTCAAAAATCTATCTATAATAAGAAGTTATGCTATATATCCCATATGATGTGGATAACCAACATGTGTCTGAACACATCCGATTTTGTAAAATATTCAAAATATTGGAAAATATGTTTAAACGTGAAAATGCCTATTTTATTTTTGAAACATTTCCTTTTTATCAAACATAAAAATGGGACATGAAATACCAAAGATGGGTCTTTAGATACCGGTACTTAAGTATTGGGAACTTAAAGATTCGCTGTAAAACCCCGACATTTCGAATTTCTGATAAATAATTTACACACTTCTTTTGGAATGTTCGTTGTAAACAAGTATCATTTATATTTTGCCTATTTGCATATTTCCATTGTTGCCTCGCAATGGGGGTATGTTTCAGAAAGTTTCCAAAAAATCTTGAAGAAACAGTATTTAAAAATAAAATACTGCCAACAGCATTAAAACATCCAAATTAACATATTTAATATACTTTGTATATTCTGTTTAGAAAAAATTGCTTATGTAAATTTTTGATAAGAAACGAACATTAGGGCTTTCGAGACCAATGTTAGGTGTTCTCAGAATAACATATACCTATACTGCATGTTTCGTGTTAAAACTATTCACCTACTACATATTTGCTATAGATTTAAAAATTCAAAACATTACACTCTTTATTAGTTGGTAAATTCTTCGGAAAGTTTATTTTGATGTGCAAACTTGAGCACCAATCAGATCTATTCTAAATACAGTATATGATAGAAATTTCCAATGAAGAGCCCTTCCCAAACAATTTCCAATTTAGCCGACTCTGTAGTCTACTACACATGAAATCACTACCAAGACGACTGCATACAGTCATGTTCATGAACTCGACTTTTCTGGTTATTCGCAGTCGTTCATGGGCACGTAATTATAAATCTATAATATTGATGATTAGACTCATGGCGCTATCGTTGTATATGGCGTATGTGCAGACGAGGACGTTTTTGAACATGCTTTTAATCGCTTTAGATGTCAGTTCTCTGTTGGGGGGACATGTGTTCGAGGGGAAGGAAAGCGGATCAGTAGGACTCATGTTGGGTAATACTAATTATTCGGATTAGGTATCAATTAAATGTATTAAAGGAACGGTTGCAAGCTGAGTCTTCGTCTAATCAAATAGGGATGCTGCCGTCTATGATTAGCTCCCTGGTACGAAAATTTAGGCACGTGAGTTCGGATTTGGTCTTGGATGATAGCACGAATAGGACAAACTCATGCACTAAAGGGAGTATGCCAAGAATGGCGACGAGCTCACGCTAATTAAATGCGGAAATTCTTAATTAAATGTTCGCATTAGATCTAATGCACCACTGGCTCAAAATCTTATCCTAATTAACAGCAATTTGCGTGCTTTACTGAATGACGTTCGGTGTAAACTTTAAAAAAAAATTACGAAAGAAGAAGAGTTTTGGCTGAAATTTATTACTTATTACTATAGCTAGAAGGCCGGCGTTGCCCGGGCTGTACTTACCGATAGCGACGAAGTAGGCCTAATGAACGAATGAGTTACGAAACATGACTGCAGTGCCCCCATACCACTTCAACAAAGGTGCTTCATGGTAAAACTTTTCGCCGTTACTAAAGGGTTATTCAAAAAGAACGTCCTCCCAATTTCACCAAAATTGGACTCCCCCTGTCCGCATTGTGTCCGGCCAATCAGGACGTCCTTTTTGAATGGCCCCTATGCAACTGACAAATCAAGCCACATACATGTTCTCTTCGGAATGCTCTTTTTTAGTACATGCAGTTCAGGTGGTCACCTAAGTGGTTGTGCAAACGAAACACAACCAGAATTGCAGATCTGATGGACTATTCAATCTTCATCCGGTTTTCAACGGGGTTTTCTCGGGTACCTCCTGAAAGTAAATTGGTTGTGGTAACTCGACAACACTGCAGCCGAAATTGGACTTTTTTTCCCTGGAAAAAGGCGTCAGCTTAGCCGTGAAATCGGAATGACCATCAGTTGTTCAAACACGTTGGTCAATTTCGTCGGCGTGGATGTCAAAATGGCACTCTGTTGAATGACCATCAAAAGAAATGGACATTCGATCCAGGTGAAGGGAGCGGAAGAGCGAGCTGCGCCAATCAATAAAACCTCTTTCGAGTACGTTTAACTTAATGGCCCTCAGTGCAAGCTCCAGCTTCACCTCCTTAATTGTTACCTGATATTGGGCTTCGGTCACTGTCAAGTTTCCGAGAGACGAAGAAACATGTTGGCCATTAGAGCCGCCTTGCATTTTGCAGGGGTTCGGAAAACGCTGCCCCATTGACTTAATGCTAGCTGGTGGAATCCCGAGCTGGTCAAGCAGAATGTTGAGCACGATGGACAGAAAGCTCGACAGATTGGCGGTATAGCCCTGGATCAAGGGCCAGCAGTTTGCGGTTTTTGTAGGAACGAAATTGAATGTTTTGAGTAAAGAAGTCCCGGGAAACCGAAAATGCACAAAGAGTCTCAGCTTGTTTCGAATAAAGCAATACGAACATCGAAACTTGTGAAAAAAATTTCAATTTTTGTATAAAGCCTTTGCTCTAAATGAATATACTGTAGCACATTTTTCACATTCAGTGTTCTTGTTGAACAATATTTAACTGGTATCGTAAATAGCATACACAATTGTTTTGGGCATAGTATTTCGGCAGAAAATTGATTCCCTTGCCTCTCCATCCTTAAATTGCGAAAACTATAGATTATTTCTCTTCTTCAGTTGAAACTATAAGCAGGGTTACTACAGACCTGGAAAAGTCAGGAAACTTGAAAATTTCTGTAAATGTCAGGGGAAAATGAATTTAATAATTCTTCTTTGTTTGAGATTTTAAGATAGCAATTATTTTTAACAATTTTTGAAGCGCGCTTGCCTGCATTACACCGCAGTATTGTGTGATTGCCGTTCTACTCATTAATTTTCGTGTCGGCTACATGTACCTGGAAAACCTGGAAAAGTCACGGAACTTGAAAATGTCTGTAAAAGTCAGGGAAATTCAACCTATTTATATTGTCACAATCCAAAACCATTCTACGTGGTTAGCTCTTAGCCCATTTGCAAAATCTTTTGACAATTTCCGAAGGCAAACTTGCGAAATTTTCCACGATTTTCGAGCACAAATTTGCCACATTTTCAATTGTTTTAGAGTATACAGTAGATTTTAAAAATCTTGACCAGTTTCTGAGGAGAAATTTTCAAAATTGTCAACGGATTTTGAGGACCAATTGGCAAAATTTACAACCTCTTCCGAGTACAAATTGGCAAAAATGTCATCATTTTTCGAATACAAGTATGTAATTTTTTTTTAAAACTATTTATGCTAATTCTGCAAAATATCGATTCAAAAATCGATTTGCAAAATTGTGATGGATAACATAGATTCGTAAACATGTCAATTTTGTTGTTGATCAGAGAGATTTGTTTACAAATTACCCGGGAAAAGTCAGGGAAGTTGAATATTAAATTTCTGAGAGAACACAGTCTCACGATTGAAAAAGCAACATGGACACGTTTCTGGAGAAAGTTTGGAACTCCTCAAAAATTACGTACAGAGCACATTGATAAACAACGACAATTTAAAATACACGTATGGTACGTGTTTCCAGGCACTGCTTTTAAAAGCCACTCTGTCGAATTCTGCCATTGTCATGTTAGCGTGTCTCAGAGCACAGAAAGGTTTCCAACACCATAATGATATTGATAGAATATAGGACCAACGGATGTACAAGAGCAACCCTCGTGCATGCAAGTCACAAAAGATGAACTCCATCGCGTGTTGCCTGGTTACGAAACGCGTGGGAATGTCTTAATGAAGATCATATCAATGATTACTCAAAGTTTTGGCAGAATATGAGTCAGCTACATCATATGCCCTAAGCAACGGGGCTATATAAGGTGTGCTCCTTAGTGAGGATTTCTAGCAAAAGCTTCTATACATGTACAATGTTTTCCTCCAAGAAATGAAGCTTCATTAGGGCTTTTGGACATGTCGATAGCGCAGTAACGAATAACGAGCAAATGCAAAATGAAACTCGATCCACGCAACGTCCTCAACGCCAAAATTGCTTTTCTAGGTACTGCAATGTACTTTTATATCAGTGTTTCGGTCTGTATTATTATACACCTTAAACACAGGTCGTATTCCTTGTACATTAAGATTAAAACAAAACTTAATTAAAACCAACGAGTTTGCATGGAGGTTAATTAAATCTCCCACTAATTTCAAAAGATGTCATCGTCATTTTTTTTTTTTGGCCAACCAACACAAAGTAGCGCCACGTCACTGCACGTGATCACTCCATATTTGTTTTAAAGTTATATATTTATGCTAAATATCGGAATATTCTTAAAGCCGTACTCAATTGACAAACTCCTAGAGCTGATGGACAGGTTGTTCGGAGTGTTTGTTATACATGCACGCTAAATAAAATTTATTGTTATTGTTACTAACAATATTTTCATTATTATTTCATTAAAGTGCAAAGCTGCATGGGGAATTGTTAAGTAGCCTATGCTTCAACTCTGTTAATGTACACGTAAATTTGGCGCACTTGAATGTAAGGCTATAGATGCATGATTTTATGTAAATCATAGTTGATATTAAATGTTTAAATAGGAAGTTGCCGAAGCTTTTCGACTTTTTAATTAATAAGTATTGCTCAGATAATGAAATTCCTTTGGAATGTCTGTCAGCTAACAGTCTTAATCAAACATGCATTTGTGTCCTGAAGGTTTTGAAAATGCGATATTTTACAGAACCAGCATTCCAGACGTTTCCATGAGCATGCAATTCATAATCAAAATATTTTAGCATGAATAATTACTGTACATTGCAATAATTAGATTAACTTATTTTGCTAGTGAAGGTATTAACAGGCTTAAAATACAGTAGTTTTGCTTATTTATAATTTTAGCTTCTAAAAAGTGCTCTTTATCACCAGATCGACGAATAACAGTGTTTAAAAATTGGATTTAATCCATCAAAATGAACTTCTGTGGAATCAAAAAATTGTCAAGAATGTTAATTGCAATGAAATTCTGCTATGATACAGTACTCGAACTTTGTTTAATGAATAATGTTGATTGGTTACCGGTATTCCAAATGATTTCTAAACTTATTTGTTGCCTATACGCATGCGCTTCATCCCCCCATCGAACCACAGGTTTCATTCGATGCCTCCAATGCAATGGGAGATCTGTAGATGATAATTTTTGCGTATTGTAGTCACATTGCTCATCTTGTGCCCCGGCCACGTGACTTTCTCTCAGATCAACTAATTATCCGGTGTTTTGCCGCGACATGGCATTAGCGTGGAAATAGAAGAGGAGAAGCGTGTGTATCAGATGTCACGCATTTTCTCTCATTAGGTTCAGATATGGTCAAAATAGATCACAAACGCACTCTCGTATTAAGGGTCACGTGTATAAACACCTCTCAGAAACGCACTTCCATGACAACCCTGCGGAGCGTCATTATATATCTTGGTTACCGAAAATGATTCTCTACGGTCGGGCTAATTATTGAACATCCTCTGATCTGTATACCACTTTAATCATCGATGGACAGAAAGGACGTTCTGGAAAAAATAGCCTTCAAAATAATCGTTTTTTTATTTTTTTTAATTTTATAAATTGCGATTTTTAACAATATGAAATTGGCACTATTGTATTTATGTAGTATTTAAATTAAGTCGGTCGCAAAAAAACACACCGGAGGATAGTTGTGCTGTCCTGCAATTTGTAAAACGTAGAACTACATCTGGTTTTGCATTGTAAATCATGAAGACAACATCACAATTTAAGGAATAACTACAACATCATAATTTAATTAATGACGTCATCCTCCGAATTTTAATTAAATGATGTTATCATCAGACTGTTTCTGCATGACGTAATCATCAAAAAACGTATAAATAACACCACTAACCATTTTAAGAATATAGTCATCACAAGTGCACTGGATGACGTCATCAGAATTTTAATTGATGACGTCATTCAATGAAAAATTACCCATTTTTCGGACATTAAATCGTACATTTCATTAAGCATTTTTTCGGAAAGATAAACTAAAGTATCCGATTAAATTAATTCGCACACAATAATGACGTTACCGTCCAAACATTTACAGAATGACGTCATCAGTTGATAGAATCATTAATTTAATAAGTCGTCCTGATTGTGGAGCATTTTTGTACACATTGTAATGGGACATTTTTTTTTTGAAAATTTAATTGGACATTTTTTAAGTTTTTATTAGATATTTTTAAAAAATTAATTGAACGTTAAATATTTTTGTCGATTTAATCAAACATTTTCAAGTTGTTTAATCGGACATTCAAAACTCCGTAACTACCCCCCTTAAGTTGGAAAAATACGTATACAGTAGTTCTACGTCAAAAAAAAAAACTTCGTCAAATGAGAAAAGCTCCTTCTATCGAGAACCCTTAAACCATGTAGAATTTTGCGGACAAGGGGTAGGGAAAGTGCAATTTTGGTAAAACTTTTAGGACATCCTTTTTGAATGGCCACTAAATGAATGAGAGGCAACTGAAACATTCTATGTGAGTTCTCATTCAAGCGCAAAACCCATGACGTCAACACCTTCGTAATGTTTCAAACCTTGGTATTCTGGTTCAAACTCACAAATCATGCAGCGCGGATGCAAACGAACGATTGAAATCTGGTCTAATTGTGGAAAAGGCGGAAGCGTCATAAAAACCCAAGCTTACCAGACAATAAAAGCAAAGGTCCTTTTTGTGGGAAAAGCACTAAAATCAGGGAAATCAGGGCGGTTTTTTTCTCCTCTTTTTTTCACTTGCGGACCCGAATTTCTGAATCGGTTGATACGCCAGATTGATCCCCTCGAATTGCTCTCCAGAGAAGGTGCTCCGAGGCGCGTTTCATGCCCCATCATCCCCAATTAATTTGATGGTATGCAAATCAAGGACCGTGCCACGCGGCCAAATGAAAAAAAATGTTTCGAGATCGTAAATTTGAATCATTAACTAATGAAACGGTCGCTAGGGGCATGTTTATTCGATCGGCTGTGGAAGGCGGGTAAGTGAAAGTGCTGGTTGGGAATTTGCGGGTCTTGGAGAGAGAGAGTGGGAAGTGAGTCTCGGGATCATTAGTTATCCCATAAGCGGAGTAAAGTGGGACGGGACAGTCGCGTCACTTTCCCTGTACTTCAACGCCCATGTTGGATGAACGACCTTTCCCAGTGGACAAGCCCCGGATAAATGGCACGGAATGAACGCGAGACCTTTTTCGTGTACTCTGTAATTTGTTTTCACCTCGCTCGGCTGGGGAGAATTTCACGGCTATTGGAGCCCTCAACTGGATGACCGGTGGCCATTTTTCTTGAGCTGTCCACTTGCATCGTGTGGCAAATAAAGCGCGACCCTCCCCAGGTATACACATGTACATGTACTGCTTTGTTGCGAGGCGCATTCGGCGTTTAACCATTGCGACCCAGATAAGCGGGGTACTCAGACTGAAGCTGTACGAATCGTATTTGGGCAGCCGTGAAGTCACTTGTGCAGAAGGAACGATTTCATTGGTTTAACAGCAGCGATAACCTCGAGTAAATTATGTTAACAATTAAACCAGTGTCAAGTTTGATATTCGTAAAACTTCTGTACGAGTTTCCCTGATAACAACTTGCGCGGAAATACTAGGGAAATGCAGTTATAGTCGTATCCCTGGTGGAAATTCGATATGCATGAGTGACGCATTTAGTGTCATGTGTAAAAACGTGGTTACACGATTCAGTGACGTCATTAAAACAGTATTAGTTTCTTGGTAATGGACCACAGCATACAAAAAGTGTGTACTCCGTGTCGGCACTGTTGATGTTCAAACTGCGAAAACGAGTGAAGCGTTCCACACGATTATGTTTGATTGAGTGAACAAAAAAACAAAAAAAAAGAACTAGTTCACTCAAGTGAGAAAGTGAACTACTTAGTTCGTTCAAATTCGGTTCGAACTAGTAATAGATGAACTAATTCAGTGAAGTAGGAGTGAGTAACTCACTTAAGTGAGCGACGTTTCACTCATACACCACCACTACATGTGCGGCGTTGCGAGTTCATGGCTAGGTAAACGTGGGCCTGTGGACGGAGTCACCATACAGGTATTTTCGTATTAAACTGTGGTAATGGACCTTAAATATGCAGATAATAATAATAAAAAGCTTTATTCCTGAAAGGAAACAGGTATATAAGGGATCACTTACATCTACCCCCATCATAACTTATGCAGAGTTACTTACGGCAATAAATCACGTGATCTTTTCATCGAATCAACAACCAAAAGAACGTGCATCGGCCCTGCTTCCGGGTGATTTTCATCATTGTAATTAATGAATGAATTAAATGTCACGTGATATAGGCATGCTGACGAAATCTGAATAACGTCTATATCCCTTTCAAGACTGTATTATGACCCCCTTATCCAAATTTTTGAAACTTTGGAAAATGAAACAATATATTATTACTATGTTCTCTGAATTTTTTCAGATTTTTTTTATTGAAAATTGAACATTTTACAAAATGTCACTTTGAAAAATTCAACATCCCGAAACAATGGCATAATTTGTGCCAACTAATTTTTATGACTTTTTTAATCTACAAGATGTGATTTATTAGATTGATGCAAACAAAAAATCACTTAAAAGTATTAGACATTGCTTAAAAACAAAGTTGTTTTTAATTAATGTCTAATACTTTTAAGTGATTTTTTTTGAAAAGTGATTTCTTGAAAATGTAGCTCCATGTTTTCAAAATGCTATAATTTCCTAAAAAAATGCCAGTAGGATGCACTACAAGCATGCATTTTATAGAGGGGCTATTCCTCTATACAATTAAGCATTGCAGTGCAACCAAACGTCATTTTCTGAGGCGCTGTAATTTTTTAATATGAATGTCCTTTTAAAAGGACAAGGTGACTGAAAAGGTTAACTCCCTATGCTAGCTTCGCGTACCACAGACATGACCTGGTCTTACAAACGACCCTTGTAAGGATACGTAGTATCCTTTTCTACGTAAGGTGTTCATTATATTCTTGCAATCATTTTTTAAAAAAAAAACTACTGTATGAATTTGAATGAAATTTCTTTGAACATTTCTTCAAGCATTTCTTAATACAGTGTATAGGCTATTCGAAAGCAAAGATGGACTCCAAGGAGTTAGTGGCTCAACAGCGGTCTGTTCAGTTTTAGACGTGAATATGTCTTTAAAATGGCTACAGGTTCATTTCCAGAAACTTTTGCGTCACGAAAATGTGTAGACAATTCAAATCTCTATAACTACAAGGGACATTGTCATATGGGGATAAATGACGCATTTCAGGCATGAAAAAAAATAGTAATCAGTCTATCGATAGTGGTAGTCTAAGCATTACATGGGGTTGCGATACAAACCGATACAATATACATGTACGATCGATAGGATTGGATTGAATAGTAGCATGTCCTTTGAGACGGATTGATAACTGGTCTTTTATATAGGCCTACTGTGAGCTACCCACTTACCAGGTATTCTGCCTAAAAGTAGGCCTATTCACGAAATAAACCTTAGGGCACAGTCAAGTCTGTGCCTACCCGTTTTTTTTTAAACTTTTGAAGGCATTTCATGAGAAAAAAATTGTATTGACGCCTGTATGAAATGTTAAGGTCTATGGGTGGATTGAAAAATTCATAAATGGACATAAAACTGTGAAAGATGCTCAGGGAAGTGGACGGCCAGTGTCTTGTCAGAATTGCTGATTTGGAAGCTTTGGCTTAAATACCAGCCCACCCTGGTTTTTGAGCGAGGCATACACTATGCCGGAATGTTGGGGATAATGCTTCTCTTAAAATGGGATTTTTTTTATAATGGATGAGGTTTACGTGTATTTGTCTACTAAATTTCATTAAAACCCATACTGCCTTATTTCTTTGAAAAATGCTTGTGGAAACTCGATGGACACCCTCGTGATAACCATACTCACAAAGTATGTGTTAGCAAACAACTTTCCAGACATCAATTGATAGGCCCTACATGAAAACAAGTGAAATCGATAGCATAACTGGCCTGTTCTCTATGGTCATAATCTTTCAGACAACCATCTGTATTTATTATTCTCCCCATATAATTTATACGGGCTGATATAGGCCTACCAGTTAGAATATCTCAAAGTATGAAAAACATCGTTTGTGTTTATTATTGGGGATAGGTTGCCTTTGTTCATAGGAATACTATGAGGTGTTGTTCTCAGAAACGGATATGAAAGTTGAACATTTTTCTGTTCTGCTAATGTTGCGGAACTCAATTCTGTTGAAATGAAATTCTAAAATTACCCGAGGAAGAAATTCATTAGGATTGAAGCTTGAGTTCATTATCAAACTGTCTAATGAGTTTTTAAAACTACCAATATTTGTTGTAAATATCGTGTTTTTTTTTTTGTTTTTTTTTGAAAACGTATGTGATTATTATTGTTAAGATTTAATGGCTAGTGGTGTTGAGATCAGATTGTTAATGCTAAATTTAAGATCCTGTGATCTTTAAAAAATATTTACCTTTATATTCTTGCATTTTGTTTTGTTTAATTGCAAGAAGGAATTTGCAACTTGCTTCTAACTAAAATTTTATAAACCCTGTGTATTTCCGTCGAAATATCCTCTGATTTTTTCGTTATTAGCCATCATGATATTACAATTTTCCCCCTGACCTGGAAAAGTCAGGGAAGGATAAATTATTAATAAAATGTCAGGGAAATTCAATGTATTAATGTTGTCCGAATCAAAAATGAATTCAATTATTTTTCAAAACTATTTAAAAAAATGCCAGTGCAAATTTTTTAACATTGTCACATAAAACATATTGTCAAAATTCCCAACTTTTTTAGAGTAAAAATTTTCGAAAATTACAAGAAAGTTGCAACAATTTCCACATTTTTCGAATACAAATATGTAACATTTTCAAAAAACTTGTCATGCTAATTTTGCAGAATATCGATACAAAACATGATTTGCAAATTCGTGGATAACATTGGAATATGTCAAATTTGTCGTTGGTCAGGGAAATTTCTTTAAAAAACCTGGAAGGTCAGGGAAGTTGAATATGAAATTTCTGGGGGAACCCTGTATTACTGTGTATTGCGTATAAGTAATGTCTGTGGTGTTGACTGGGGTAATGCCCCAAGGCTCAGACCAGACAAACTTAATTGACTTGCAAATGAGTGTGCGGCAATTTAATCGTGAGAAAACCACATGGGAACGAAAACAAATTTTAATACAATGCAGCTCTTTCTATAGTTTGTGGCTCTGCATTAAGGTAACTGAACACATATTTTGCAACCGAGCGTTTATTGCAGTCATTTCAACATTCGCTGATTTGAGAGCCATCTTTAGACCTTTCAAGAGTTTGAAAATTGGCTTCAGCAAGTGCTGATGATTGCACATTATGTTTGTTTTGTTATTCCAACATTTTACAGGTTTACCTAAGACCTGGAAACGGCAGGGAAGTTTGACTTATTTTGAATAAGTCAGGGAAATTCAACATATTAATGTTGTCACAATCCAAAAGTAATGTGTCCACGTGGTTAGCTCAGGCCCATTTACAAACTTTTGAACATTTTTTGAGGTCAAATTTGCTAAATTTTAAACAGTTTCCAAGGACAAATTTGCCACATTTTCAACAGTTTCCGTGAAAAAATGTGCTAAAGATTGAGAATAAATTTTGCGAGTAGGCTACAAATTGGCAATAAATTTTTTATAAAAATTGGCCGATCTCGTCATATTGTTAACATTTTTTATGTTAATTTTTACAATTTTTTGAAATTGTCAATAGCAAATTTTTCAAAATATTGAATATTGTCCTATGTAAAATTTGAAAAATCGTGGATATCATTGGCATATGTCAATTTTGACATTGTCGTTGGTCAGGGAATTTTTTTTAAAAAAAACCTGGAAAAGAAAGGGAAGTTGAATATTAAATTTCTCGGTGAACCTGTTCTGCCTTCTGATTTTGAAACTATTGAACTGTGATTTTCTCATTTAAATGAAACTGCGAAAGTTTTATTTTCTAACTATGAATCACCGAGTATTTTTTGTGATAATAATCACTGGTTTATTGCGTTTTAAAAATGTCGACTTCAGTTTCATTTCAACTTCACTTTACCAGAAAAGAGAGCCAGGACACATTTTCTCTGTTGATAACGTATTTATAACTTTGCCTTGAACATATGCACAGAATTTCAAACGTCAATTCACCTGTTACATGTATTTTGAATCATTTCTGTTTATTTATAATTATGATAGGGATCATCTCAGATAGTAGGCTACCCTTTTATACTAATATCATTTACTTTTGAATAATTGTTTTTAATGAAGTTTAAACTTGGATTTTGCTTTTCAACAATGGTTCAAAATTGACATGCGTTGTTTTTTTCATCTATAAAATATTAAATTAATATTAAAATAATTTAACAATAAACGTGACATAAATGTGCATGCTTTGTCATATTTTTTTAAATAAAAAGAAATAGGCTATATCAATAGGGTAGTTTTAATTTAGTTGAATGAAACATGGAAAGCTACAAAAAAGTGACTGAATTTTAATCAGTACAATATATTTCTGGAAATTTTTATTCATACCTCACTTTTGGGCAGGCTTCTTATTGAAGTCTTGTTCTTGATCATTAGTTAAGTTAATGAATCTGTAAAATTCATTCAGAATTCGAGATAAACTTGAAAATGTCTGGCAAACTCAGGAAAGAATGACTTAATTTGAAAAAGTCAGGGATATTCAACGTTTTAATGATGCGGTTAGCTAAGGGGCCATTGCGACATTTAAAAAAAATTGCATTACAAATTTGCAAAATTTTGACAAAATACAGAGGACAACTTTGCAAATTTTTTAAAATTTTCCCAGGACAAATTTGAAAAATTTCAAACGTTTTCTAAGGACATATTTACAAATATTTTAACCTATTCCGAGGATAAATTTTCAACAGATTCCGATGGCAAATTTTCAATAGATTTCGAGCACAAATTTGAAAAATCATCAAACTTCTCGTAATATTTATTTGCACAATTCTAAACCTTTTCAAAGTACAAAGTTTCCACATTTTCCGAATACAGATTCGTCAAATTTTCAAAATTTGTTCATTGTAATTTTGTTAATTTTTTAAAAAAATTTTTTTCTTAATTTTGGAAAAAGTTTCAAAATCGTCCTGTGTCGATTTTGAAAAATTGTGGATAACATTGGCAAGTCAGAGAAGTTTAAAATGAAACTTTTATGGGAACCCTGTGTGCATGTGGAATATATTTTGAAATACGTAAATTCTGTTTGAGTCAAAACTGATGTAGCCTATACCAACCTTTAATTGTCATCATTATTTCCATCAAAATTCCAAAGATCCGGAAATACTGATTTATCGGGGTTTTTTTTCTTTGTGAAAAAAGCCTCAGTAACTACGGTAATAGCTTGGCACGAACAGTTTTTTGACAAACTTTGAGATGAATAAAATGCCCTGATTCTTACGAAAGCTTCATAGATGAAGCTTCCTTTCTGCTCTGAAGTTGTTGTTCAGCAATCGGAACGTTTTATTTTTGGAATTTGTGATTGAAGATTCTTGAAGATCGAACCTCTGCCATGGCGATGAGTGGCACAGTCAACAGGTGTGCATTGTTGTTGATGTTGCACCACGGTTGCTCCAGGATCTGCCATTACCATGACAATATTATGCAAAGAGAGTGCAAGTGACTCGAATGAAAGAATGTCACAGGTTAAATAGTTTTATTCATGCTTGAAATTCAGCCTAGGAGGATTGACCTGGGCCTACTGAGAAATTTTTTGAAAGTAAACAGATAAAAATAGCAAACTTGATCTCCTACAGAATTAAGTCCAAAGATTATGCGCAGTTGCTGTAGCATATTAGGAATGAGAGCTTTAACGCCTAATATGCACATTTTGAAGTAAAAATACAGAGTAGTCTTGGGTGTTGCCTATTCTGTCAACGAAACAATTCGGTAATAAAATGTTTGTTTTTATGTTACTGAATTTTACCAAGATCGCAGTTTTTTTTTTTTGCATCGTAAGTTTCAAAGACATAACATTGCATTATATACTACCAGGCTACTGGCATTTTGTACTACACACTAATTTTTGCACGAACCTTTTCTAAGAGATTTTTGTGTTGACTGAAACTTAGCACTTTTTTTATCATCTACTTTCAATAAAAATCAAAGGAAAGAATTGGTTTTTTGTTTTCTGATATTGCTATAGCCTATGTTTTGAGATTTAAGAATTTTATTGACTGTTAGCTTTCGTTTACTTACAAGGAGCTTCCAAGTTCTTTTTAATTAATAGCCGCATTTTTACAAAGTTGTTTTACATCGTGTCAGTGAAGGCATGTTGCGTGTCATCTGGCACATTTCTCCTTATTCCTCTAGCTGATCACTGCAAAATGTTATTTAAAAGTATGTTGCTTTTTAGTTTTTGAATGGCCTCTAGGTCTCATGTATAGAAATTGTCTTTGGGAGATTGTTTGAGTGATTTTAAACGTTCGGAAAGCAATCCTATAAATGATATTCTGTTAATTTTTACTAAAATTTGATGGTTTTTTTCTCATTCTAGATAACTGCCATGTGTGCCATTAATTTCAGTTTAAAGGTGTGTGGGGTTGTTCGGTTTTGTGAGAAGTGGTATCATCGATAAACATAAGGGCAATTTGTGTGCGGAAACATGGGAGAAGTACTACTTTATCGTGCACTGGTAACCTTTGAGAAGCAGAGAGAGGATGAGATGAGCTTCCAGAAAAACGACATTCTTGAGGTGCAAAAACCGCTAAAGTTCACCCTGGAGGGCACGGAGGAGGATCCCAAGGGCTGGCTTATTGGCCGGAACACTCGGACTGGAGAAACCGGATGCTTTCCTGGTACTATACTTTGCTTTGTATGTAGTCAAATACACATGGAACATCAAAATTTATTTTCCAATTTATAATGTTACTCTTTACCTTCGGCGAATTAGGTTGATTTTATTATAATATGATACGTAGACATAATTGGACAAGGGTAGATGATTTTCGCTATAAGGCGGTAATAAATCATTCTTATTATATCTGTTAAATCACCCAAGAATAGATAAAGGCATCCTTTAAGCTGCAACTAACTATTATGCCAGAATTTGTTACAAGTATTATTGTCGATTCTGGCATCAGTGACAATCCTTGCTGACTTTGTTCCACCCCAATTGGATGTGTTTTAAAGAACCCATTGTGCAGCATCTTCAGGGGGAAATTTGGTGCCAACCTATTTTCATGTGTCGATGAGATATTGGTGCATTTCAAGATTATTATCAACAATGGCGCTAATGTTATTGTTCCACAGAAATTATGTGGCTCCATATAAAAACCAGTTTGGTACACGGTACACCACGGAAATTTGCCGCATCTTACTGTACGTTGGCAGAGGAAAGTCAGGAACTAGTAAAGACGCTACTAAACCCAATTTTAAAAAGAAATTTACTAAGTTCTGGGCGGATCTCAAATCAATCTTTTCAGAGCCCTCACAGATTGTAACAATTCACTATTATGAGGAAAATTATGGCAAATACTGAAAATGTTATAATTATTACTGGAAATAAACTTATCGCCTTATTGGAAATGCTGTTGAACGTATGACCGGTTTTGCATTCTTTTTTTGTTATGGCTAATTTCCAAATTTTTTTGGCTAAATCCAGGCCCCCATGTGGAATTCATTAAATGTGAAGTGCCTCCAGTGCCACGCCGCTCTCTCTCCAGGTTCGCTTCCATTCCAAAAAACAACAACAATGGAAACAGTGAAGTAAGTGAAGAAAACAACGACTCAGGATACGCTGGATCTCCTAAACGTAAGTTTACCAACTTTCATTATACTGTATGTTAAGGATATGTGTCTGTAAATACATTGTTAGTTCATAATTGAAGGTCATCACATACAATGTAATAAGCTTATGCTTTTGTAAATATTATGTTTAGCCAAACTCAATTGGTGCATTTTTGAGTGTGAAACATTTTAAAGACCCTCCTGTTTGCGCCAGAATATTTGAAGGAAATTTGTTTTTAAATGTTACAAAATTTCTGTTAAGTTCGAGTAAATGCAGACAGCTTCCAAAATTGATTGTGACTTCAAGTTAATTAAGAATTCAAAGTTTTCAGCAAAAACAAATCGTAAAAATTCGAAGTTCTATTGACAGGGTGGCCACAGGTCAGGGAAGTCAGGGAAAAGTCAGGGAAAAAAATTGTGGTCAGGGAAGTCAGGGAAATTTGT
>JAQGBX010001103.1:0-27557 GCA_034698745.1 Megaphyllum sjaelandicum | reverse complement strand
CCTCTGTCTCTCTCGGGGACTCTCTAAATCACCATAAGGCCTCGGCGCGGTGATCAAAACTAAACTAAACTAAACTAGACTCTCAAATTTGCCTGGTAGGCCTGGCATAGAAACAATGAACAGCCTGGGCAAAGCCGGGCCTTCCAGCTAGTGTCTTATGTCCGAAATTTAACAGATATCATATCAGTAATTGCAGGTCTTGGAAAATGTGGCGATTCTGCGAAAATTAGGCAATTCTTGCAAAACTATTCAAAACCTTTGCATCGAATAAGACCAACACGTTTAAATGCCGGTGAATCAGCTGTTGATAAAATCCACATTCCTCAAAACCGTAGCAGCGAGAAGACTGGATGATCCTAAACTCCAATTTATTTTGTATTTTTTTTGTATTATTCCACTGGATTCTGTTTTAAGTATTTTGACCACTTTTTATTTAAAGTGTGAATTACACTGTAGGTAATTGTATCACTTAATGATTGAGCAACCCTGCCATTTCATTAAAAAAAATATGCAGCTAAAAGAAAATTATCTGAATTTGATTAAAAAAAGCTTTTATATCTTCCATGGTTAGGTAGTGAATAGAGTTATAGCAGAGGTCCCCCAAACATTTCATTTAAACTTTCCTGACTTTTCCAAGTTTTTAAACTAATTTTCCTGACCAAGATAATGTCATAACATAGGAAAATTGTGAATTTTTTACAAAATTAGCATAGATTTTACAAAATTAGAATGAAAAAATTTGCTTCAGAAATTGTGAAATGTTTCGCAAAACTGTCCTTTGAAAGGATTAGAAGTTTCTGGTATCTGAACTCAACAAATTCAAAATTATGCAAATTTGTACTCGGAAAACTTGGAAAACTGAAAATTTGTACGGTGAATTTTCGGAAAATTGTATGAATACAGTAGTACTCGGAAAACATTGAAATTTTTTAAAGTTTGTTCTCGGAAACTGTTGAAAATTTTGTAAATTTGTACTGGAATTTTTTTTAAAATGTTTGCAAATGGGCCCTGAGCTAAACACGCAAAAGGATTATTTTTGGATTGCAACAACTTGAACACATTGAATTTCCCTAACTTTTTCAAAATAAATCTTTCTTCCCTGACTTTCCCAGACATTTTCAAGTTCTTTAACTTTCCAGGCTTTCCAGGTCTGAGGCTACCCTGCATAATAAATTGTAGATCAAGACATATTTCTTCCCAGTTTTGAAATCACATTGTTGAATAAATAATTTAAGCCTTAACAGTACACTCCTTTAAAAGATTTAATAATCAGCTGATGTGTAGAAAAAAGCTAGACAAAGTACAGTGAGTACAATACATACATGTAATTACCGGAATTTAGACATGCACCAACAACTTTGGCAGGATTTCCACGGTCTTCGAACGTTTTGCGAAAGCTTGATAATTTTAAATGCCAAGGTACCGAATCTGGGCAAGGCATTAGTGACACTTCTGATGTCTCTTACATGTACTGGAAAGTGCATCACGATTCCAATGTTTTTGGTCAACCGTACAGAACCGTCCATGGCAAGAACCACTAATATTGTGCAATCACAGTATGCAGCAAATGTGTCATTGCATTAGCTGCACCTTACTGCGAGTAGTAAATTATTACGGTTCCAATCCTTATGAGGACTAGTCAAAAAAGCGAATTATTATGCAAGCCATGCAAGGCTCTGTGGCACTACTGAAGAAAAAGTAATGGAATGATTCACAAAGAGTCCATCATCTTAGCTGTGGATATTTTCTGGTTTAAAAACTGCATGGTAAGATGTGCGGAGAAGAGCATATGGAAAGCATGATTCCAGAAGATCCATGGTAAGGAATGGAGATTCCTGCACAATCTGTAATGTGAACGAGCCACATAAGTTAGCTTGGAATGCAAAAAAAAATTCAGTCAAACTTCATATCATTATTTCAAACCAATGAAGAAGTGTTAAATAACAATAAAAAATATTCTCCTAATATTTAAAAAAAAGTGTTTCTTGTCTTTTCTAGCTTTCTTGTCCAAACAGGGCTTCCCCAGAAATTTCATTTTCAACTTCTCTGATTTATCCAGGTATTAAAAAAATTTCCCAGACCAATGACGACGTGAAAAATTGACATATTTAACAAAATAGACACTTCCGAATTTTGTATTCGTAAAATGTTTAAAATTTGTGCTCGGAAAATGTGGAAATGTGTACTCCGAAAACCTAGAGAATTTTTAAAATTTCTACATGGAAAACGTGAAATTTTTTTGCAAATTTGTATTCTAAAAACGTGAATTTTTTTGCAAATGTGTACTCTGAAAACGTGAATTTTTTATTTGCAAATTTGTACTCTGAAAACGTGAAATTTTTTGCAAACTTGTTCTCTGAAAACGTGAACATTTTTGCAAATCAACTCAGAAAACGTGGAAAATTTTGCAAATTAATACCAAAAAAACGTAGAAAATTGCGTAAATTTGTACTCTGAAAATGTGGAAATGTTTTGCAAATTTCTACTGGGAAAATGGGCCCTTAGCTAACCTTGTAGATTGCAGAAGAATTAATTTTGGAACGCCATGACTGCGTTGAATTTTCCTGACTTTTTTAAAATAAAGCATTCTTTCCTGACTTTTCCAAGTCATTTTCAAGTTCCCTGATTTTTCCAGGCTTTCAAGATCATGCTTTTTCGAAAATAAATAATAGTAATGATTTTTGAAAAAAAATAATAGTATAATCTTTTTCATTGGTAAGCATTGCATTATCCTCAGAAATTGTTTACATAAAGACTATTGACCTAACAATATATTATCTTCGACATTTTCCATCAAAAACTTTAAAAAGATATTCAAGTATTTTGAAGAACAACATTTATCAAATAAAACGAGATATAAGTCAATTGCAAGTGATCAAGTAGAACTTGTACATACATATAACACTTTTCATAAAAACAAAAGTGTCTAAATCAATAAAAAGTTGTTAACCCTATAACGTTTTAGGAAATAAGAAACATTGATACCTGATCTAGTAGAATGTACACAGACTCGCGGTTCTTGATTGCTTCCTTGTCAGTTTCTTGGCCAAGGCGCAATAGGCTTGCTGATGCCAGCTGAATATTAAGTTGACAAATTCAATAATTAAAAACTTTCATAAGAATACGAAAACCTAAAGTGAAATCCCAAATGCATTCTTTCTACTTACAGCCAAGAATTCTTTGAGCCTCTCCTCGACATCCCCTTGCCCACACAGGGTAAATAAGGCCCCTGCAATGTTATTGACTGCAGTTGCCAAGCAGTGAATGTTGTTGGCATGCCCTGGAACAAACGGTAGCATTAAAATATACCAGAAAAGAATAACAGATATGATCATGGTTCTATTTGTATGGAAATAGCAGTCAATGGTGTCGAATCCAGAGCACCATTTTAAAAACTATTTATTCTAATTGAAAGTGAATCATAAATTATGCATTCGTAATGATCACTGAGGCCTGGGTCAAAAGCTCGGGTTAACGAGAAGGGGTGGAAAGTTGATGCGCAGCCTTTGACAAAACCGACAAAACGATTGATATCTGCTGCCGGAGTCTGGTTGGCTTCAGTCTGTGACATAAAACGGGCATAGTGCCCATGGTTGATGATGATGATTCTACTAGCAAGATAGCATTGCTTTCAATCATTCATTAAAACCTGAAATCTTATAACGAATTTGAGGAAATGGACCAAAACTAACAATTTCTCCCATCTATAGTAAATGTAATTTAAGTATGGACAACTTCCTTTGCAAAATCCACAAAGTCTGGCTAACTGGCATTTCATGTTTTATCAAAACTGCTGGCAATTAAAACTCCAACATACCCTTGTGTGCAGCTTTGAAATGGGAGCCTTCGCTGCGAGCAAGTTTGGGCAGGGCGACAGCCACAAATACCATAAGCAGACAGGCAATCTGATACTCCTCTTCCGGATGTTCTTGTGCTAATAAAATATAACAATACCGTTATATACATGTTAATATAAAAAAATACCAACAATAATTTGTTACAAATGATCATGACATTTTAGAATAAAGATCGAGATAATTAACCAACATACAGTAATTTAAATTCGTCATCACTTACCAGTTTTCTGGGCGCGGAGAGCACTGACAAGTGTAGGGTCAACTTTGCAGCTCATGCCTGCTGCAGAAGCCATTTCATTCACGACCTGCAGAGAATCACTGTCACAATTTCGAATGCATAGTGGCAAATTAATGCCAAGAATTGGGCCTGTATTTCACACAGCCTCGAAGATGCAGTAGATCATATGATACTACTTTCGGGAAATCATTTTGTCAAGCATAGCACACCGCAATTGTACATTCCACAATTAATGTTATATGAGCTGGAGGGCACAACGAATTACATACGGCGAGTATTAAGTCAGTATCTCTTGAATATCCTCAGTATGGCAAAATCTAGCAAAAATTTGATTACACAAGGGAAAAGGAAGTGATATGTGAGGATTCCAGCAAACGTATCGCAGGTGACATTACCCATCACGTTCATGGCTCGTGTGAATTTTAAAATCCAAACAAATAGGTTTCGGGTAAAAGGTCAATGAGGCAGTTGTAGGGTGCTGTAAAATTAGTTTAATGGCTCCATTTGCCACATTTAATTATCGATCGCCACAACATTCAGGATCTTAAAATGGTCTAACGGAGAGCAGCCAGATGGCAATTTTCAACATTCAGCGAGTGGGACAGAGAGGCTTCACTCTTTAAATTGGAATTCAATAAGGGCGAAACCTCACACCTAGTTTCCAAAATTTCCGTGCCTACTAATCTAGAAGTAGGCATAACCATTCTAAATCCTTGACAGAGCTCCGTGCCAAGACGGACGCTTACTTTTAGTGCATCAAAAAGGCATGTGATGAGGCGATGGAATAATCACCCTAAAAACTCGATTTAATAAAACAAACCAGCTGATGTTTGAAAACATCATGAAACAGAATTATCAACACAAATCAAGCTATGCACCTTGTTGGGGAGACTCAAAGTCTTCCCCACTAAGGGATTGACCAAGGCTTTGAGTCTCCCCAACACACCTCACCATTTATTCCGTTCGATTCAGACAGTTCAATCCAAGGTTTGTTTAAAGTGTTTACAATTGGCACCAAGACAACTGTGCACGATATTTGATAGATTAGCGAACACTTAGAACAACCCCTGGATTCAACTGTCTGAATGAAAGGATTAAATGGTGAGGAGCATTGCTTAATTTGTGTTGATAATTCTTTGTTTCATATTGTTTTCAAACATCGCTGGTTTGTTTTATGATTCGAGTTTTCCGGTACTGTAGCGGTGTTATGCATGGGTGCAAACATACAAGACCAGAAGTCATTTGTTTTGAGGCGATCGATATTTAAATGGAGCAATTAAACTAATTTTACGACGTCCTACAAACTTTCTAATTAAGCTTTTTGCCCTATCACTAACTGTTAGGATTTTAAAATCGCACGAGCCATGAACGTGATGGGTAATGTAACGCGCGATAGGTTCCTAGTCACCTATGTAATGAAATTTTTGCTAGATTTTGCCATATTTATGATTTTTGAGAGGTTCTGACTTAGTACTCACCTCATGCAAAAATCTAATCTTTACTTAAGCCACGCTACAAGGCTTCCAAGAGCTTGATAGTATCACCCAAATTGCTATTCTGGCTCTCGTGGTAACTACATGCAGCTCTTAACCCAACTGCTATTTTTAGCTACTTTTTAGGGGTAGTGCCACCCCTTAACTGTGGAATGTTGAGAAAAGAATATGAGATAGAAAATGAGCACACTAGAAGTGAGAAGTCTAACCTGCAGCTTCACATTTTCAAGCTTTCAATTGTAAAGTAAGCATGAGAAAAAAAAAGAGAGTGCAAAAAATGAAATTGAGAAATGAGAAATCAGCAATGACTAACAAAGTAGCATGGTGTTAAACTACATAAACATTAAAGGATGGATCGAGTTTCTTTAATGTTGCAAAACTTTAACCAATCTTATAAGTTTTAAAAGAAAGACATGAACAGGGTTCCCCCAGAAATTTCCTTTTCAACTTCTCTGACTATTCCAGGTTTTAAAAAAATTTCCTTGACCAACGACAACATGAAAAATTGACATTTTCCACAATTAACACTAGAAAATATACTGCACGAACATTTTTTAAAATGGGAAAATGTTGTATTCAGAAAGTGTTAAAAACTTGTGCTGTGAAAAAGGGGGAATTTTTGCACTTTTGTCATAGGAAAATGTTAAAAATTTGTACACAAAATACCTATAGAGAATTTTGAAAATTTGTACACGGAAAACACGAATAATTTTTCTAATTTGCACTCAGAAAACGTGGAAAATTTTGCAAATTTGTACATGGAAAACGTGGAAAATTTTGCAAATCTGTATTCCAAAAATGTGAAAACTTTTTGCAAACTTCTACTCGATAAATGGGCCCCGAGCTAACCTTGTAGAAGTATTAATTTTGGATCGCCATAACTGCGTTGAATTTCACTGACTATTTTTAAAATAAACCATTCTTCCTGACTTTTCCAGGTTTTCCAGGTCTGGGGGAAACCAGATGAACTTGTACACAAAATAAATATTTTTTTTACAAAGAATTTGATCCAGCCCCAGTGTTCAAGGCAGTACTCCTTAGATAAATAAGGGACTCACCATTGTATCCCCATTTGGTGGATGGAGACGGAAATCTTCGATGCAGCTCAAGACAAACGGGATTCGGTTATTTAGGACCTTATTAATTAAGAGAATATGAGCGAATTAGTATTTTTTTAGGAAATGCAAAAAGGGTAATGTTAATATCTTACATTTTGCAGGGCGTCTTGAGCTAGCTTACGAAAACAGATGATTACGCCGATAATTGTCATCCGCTGCAGTACGTTGTCCACCTCTGGAAACAAAAGAAACTAGATGAAATATGGAAAGCGCAACAATCTGAAACTCGTCCATGGTAGCAGTCTCGTGCAAAAAAAAATTGAAAAAACTGAAACCAACTTATAATGTGGAATGGGAAAGAAGAAAGCAATAATTATCGAGATGTTATAATTGAAAAAATAGATGTTAGCAAGATAAATGTAAATACATGTGTACAGGCGCCTTTCCCAAATAAATGAAAGTTATTTCCAATTCCAGTGAGTCAACATTTAGCTCCAAGAATGTGTTTGACAACTGGTGAAAAGTATATTCCATAAGTTGTTCATGTCGAAAGTAAACGTTAAAAAAATGCTCATCGCACAACTTTGTCAATTATTTAGTGAAATTCGAAAATATACGGATTATCCCAATGCCAACATAGAGAAAATAGTCTCATAAGTTGAAAGCTCATGAATACAGAAATTTGCTAAAACGAATTTCTGGGCGAGTATGAGTTTTGCACCAAATCACGATAGTTGTCCCTCCAATTGGTATTTTGAATTTTTTTTCTTAATTGTGCATTTAATTTCATGAATTCTTCTTCAAATTTTACTCAGAAGGGTTTTATAAGATAACAAAAACTGATCCATATATTGAAAAAGACGCCTTTCTTAAGCAAATGATATGCATGTGTATAGCAGAAAAGTTAAACAAAAGTGAGTGTGCTCAAGAAAAAATAAGAAGACAACAAAATGGTTTAGAGGCGATTAATTAGTGGCAAATCTTACGCTGCGCCATCTTGGGTCCTGAATAACCAATCGGCGGCAGCAAAAAAATAAAAGAAAACGAAAGAGAAACAGGACCGGTTAATAATTTTTTCGTGATTAATTAGCATGTTTGAAAATGATGGATGGATTAATTAGCACGATCCGCTTCCCGATAATTTAGGGGACAATGGAGTCAATGGGCATGAACCACATTCCATACAAAGGGTAATGTACGCTTTAACAAAAATGGACTACAGATCTCGTTCATTATCTTACGGCTCAGTCGACGAAACAGCTCTTTCATGTTCTCAGGCTTGTCAAAGTTTGAGCGAAGCGATTGTAAGATGTCCTTGTTCATAACGACGAGTTTCTAACGAAAAAAAAAACAGTTGAAAAATTACACATTTTTCAAGATAATGAAGCCTTTACAGAATTGTGATTTCACCAATTATTCCTTAAATTTAATTCATTATTCGTTAACCAATTTAGACCTTGGTTCACTGCCGAAATTGCCAACTCTTTAGTGATGATAGAAAACTCTTTAATCAGGGTTCCCCCAGAAATTTCAATTTCAACTTCCCTAAATTTTCCCTGACCAATGAGAACGTGAAAAATTGACAATTTTCCAAAATTGACACAGAAAATTATTTATTTAAATTGACTAAAAACAATTTTGAAAACTTACATATAATTTTTTTTAAATTTAAAATAATTGCATGAAAACTTTTTAAAATGGGAAAATTTTGTATTCGGAAAATGTTAAAAAGTGGGAAATTTTGCAATTTCCAGAAAATTCATTTTCAACTTCCCTGACTTTTCTAGGTTTTAAAAAAAATTCCCTGACCAAAGGCAACGTGAAAAATTGACATTTTCCAAATTTGGCACTGGAAAATATTTTCTTAAATTTACTAACGACAATTTTGAAAACTAACATAGAACTTTTTTAAAAATTGTGAAAAAATTGGCATAAAAGTTTTTTAAAATAGAGAAAACTTTGTATTTGGAAAATGTTAAAAATTTGTGCTCGGAAAAATTGGGAAATTAGTACTAGGAAAACCAAGAAAACTTTGCAAATTTGTACATGGAAAACGTTAAAAATATTGCAAATCCATACTCCTAAAATTAGGAAATTTTTTTTGCAAATTTCTACTCGGAAAATGGGCCCTGAGGTAATCTTGTAAAAGTATTAATTTTAGATCGCCATGCCTGTGTTGAATTTCCCTGACTTTTTTAAAATAAACCATTCTTCCCTGACTTTTAAAGGTTTTTCAGGTCTGGGGGAGCCCTGTTAATTATTCTGATTTACTCTGTTAAAAAACTTTAATAGGTGAATAATGACTAATTTTGATCAATTTCTTTTTAAGTTGGCGGTTCTATCTGATACAATAATCGTGTCCAAGAGTAACAATCAGCAGCCTTATTTTATTTAATATAAAAAAACAGGAATTTTTTCAATTGGCACAGAGTACACAACATTCAAATTAATGAAAAACTTTCCATCAATAAATATTAGATATACGTTACATAAATATAGGAAAACTTCGCAAAACGCAATAGACTAACTGAGAAAAGGCAATTCATAATTTTCACCTTTAATTCTTGCAGTTGGCTAGCAATGTGCCACATCAAGTTCTCGTTGACATATTTCATTCCATACGGCCCAATTAGCTCAGCCAAAGCTTGCAATTCTGTAAGTGCAAGTAAACTCGTTATTATAAAACTGTAGGGGCTTCTTACCTACATAATATAATCTTAACTAGCATCACCTTGCCAATAAAAAAAGAATATAAACATTTTCCTAAAATTCTGTTAATTGGCAACAGGAAATTTTGTCTTAAAAGACTCCAAATTTTCTTGAAATAAGAAAAATAGTCTATGTTCTTAATAAGGATCAAGCGAAAAATTCATGGAAAGTTCGCCAAAAAAATCTACGTAAAAAATTCAGTGCTAAAAGCTCACTACAGTTTTTTAGATAAATTTTATGCAGTGAAAGCCGCTTAACTCGATCACGACCGTTCCGGCGATTTTTACCGAAATGGGCGCTAAATAGAAAAAATCACGCCAAAAAACTAACCTTATCGAAATAATTTGCTTTATATTTTAAAAATACATATGTATTTACATATTTGTAATGCAATATTTATAAACAAAAAAAAGTTGTAAGTAGTGTTTGACGTTTGCTGTAATAGCTGAAATTTGATTTTCTAAAATATGCAGAAAATCCTTATCAGAACAGCCGCTGATGCATTAGATGCATGCCTGCACATTGTACAAGCGTTTCCATACTTGAACGAAAGCTGCTCAAACTCGTTTCGCACGTTTACGTTATGAAGACATGTGGAAAACATGATCGAATTATGCAATGAGCGACGGGACTAAGCGACATTTTAATCAAGGACTGCATAGGAAAAAAACCTTTCTCAATCTTTTGATCGAATTAAATGGCTTTCACTGTATAGGCATTCTGGTCAAAAATGTGTCAGTAATGATAATGTTGATGTTCTTACAAAATCCTTACACATTCTTTTCCACATACAAGTACTCACCATTGACATCGGTGTACTCCTCAGGATTAATTAGTAGCTGTCCCTCTGATGACAGGCTCACAAATGCCTTTTGATTCTCCGAGTAGATGATATTGCCAGCACTAACCCTCCACAAGAACACATCTAGATACCTTTCACATCAGTAGAAAAATATTCTTAGAAAACGAAAATGAGCTGATTCTAACACTTGCAGAAGCACTTACCAATGTGCGTACAAGTGTGTGATGGTCTTTTCCCCATGGGCATCGAACTGTTGCGTCTGCTGAAGAAGCACGTTGTTGAACACTCGCGTTATGTCAACGTGAACTGAAAACAAAGAAAATATATAGGTGACGCAAACACACGTTGAGTGATGATAAGTATGAGATGTTTCCGACAGTTGTACCATAGTTTTCGATGCTTTGAAGAACGTTCATATAAGCTTGCACACTCATCAGCAATTCAGAAGGCTTGGCGATTTCATTGGTGTCAGCATTATACATCATCATTCCAACCAGGGATCTGTTAAATCAAAAAATTGGTATAATCATGGAATTAAAATTTAAGTTTTATTATAATAATTAAGAATTTAAAATTTTTCTTTACTTACTTGCTAAAGCGGGCTTCTAGATGCTGCGTCAGATATTCTCTTGGTGCAAATACATATTCCCAAACATGAATGGTGCTGCAATAGTTAATGGCAAAGCACAGCTCAGTCAACGCCATGTGCAGCTTGTCCATCCTGAATCAGATAAAGGAATCCGTGTTACACGATATAAACCGACATTTGCGCCAAAGTTCTTGCCTATCCAAATGGTAAAATACGTACGTTGTCAAATCCTCCCTAGTTTTCCGATAACTTTCTGAACCAGGTCTTTCAGGCTCTTGGATTACTTTGTTTTTCTTGTCACGCTTTTTCTTGGAGAAAGTGAAGGCTAGATACTGACCACAGTGCTTTGGCAAAAGCTATAATAGAGAATCAAAAACATGTTTGTTGGAAGGCACAATTTTCACTATCAGTGATTTAACTGAAAGAAGTTCCTGAACAAAAGATCGTACAACAAATAAATGAACAAAAGCAGTCAGAAATTTAAGCAAGGTTCCCCAGAAATTTCTTTTTTAACTTCCCTGACTTTTCCAGGTTTTAACAAAAATTTCCCTGACCAATGACAACGAGAAAATTTGACATTTTCCAAAATGGACAGTGAAAAATATTTTTTTTTAAATTTAATAATTTTTTTTAAAATTTAAAAAAATTGCATAAAAATTTTTTAAACTGAGAAAATTTTGTATTCGGAAAATGTTGAAAATTTGTACACGGAAAACAAGGAAAATTATGCAAATTTGTACTCGGAATACGTGGAAAATATGGCAAATTTCTACTCAGAAAACGTGGAAAATTGTGTAAATTTGTACATGGAAAACGTGGAACATTTTGAAAATCTGTACTCCGAAAATACGAAAAATTGTTGCAAATTTCTACTTGAAAAATGGACCATGAAGTATTAATTTTGGATCCATTCTATTGGTCTTATTTCCTGCATGACATTAGACGTTGGATAGCCTTAAGCTTCACGAAATTCAATTTTGCAATGATGTTGGGGTCCACACTAATGCAGTGGTAACTACCTAATAATTTGGGTTGATGGATAACACCCCTCAACCACATGGTGTTCATTTAATGATAGTAGGGTACTGAGTTGAAGTGAATTGGATTACCATAATTTCACTGATGTTAAAAATATGATATTGCAGCTTAAAAGTTTATGTACAGTACATCAAACTTAACTCTTAAGTTTCTCTCAACACTACTCACTTTATCGCTAAGAATGCATTGCTCATCGCAAATAGTGGTGATAATATTCTTCGCCTCCTTGGACATTTCATCCAAGAATAGCGAGACCACGGCAAGGCTCCGATCCCTGATGTGGTGACGCTACAAAATCAATTAGGAGTGTGAGAAAAAAGGTCAGATCTATGGTTTGCTATTCTTTAAAATTGGTGTGAACCAGAATATACCTCTTCAGGGCAAAGTTCGTGTGTGCAATTAATAAAATGGTTACACAGAAGTGGAAAGGCAACGATATAGCGATTTTGGGCTGGAAACTCGAGGCACATGTGAAACTGCTCTTCCAAAATTTTGTTATAAAAACTGTAAAGAAATAGAATGTGTTGCTAAAAGCTTGAAGGACGAGTGAACGTGTGATAAACTCAGGTATAACATCTTGGTACTGTTATTAAGGCTGCGAAACATTTTGGTCTTACCAAAATATGGAGAGATCCGAAGCCTCGACAAGCATTTCATCCAAGAAGTCAACCATTTTGGTGTGAAACATGATGGTATTAAGAAGGGTGGCCAATGCCTTGTAATCCATGAGAAATAGAGCCGATTTCTGAATGCTAGTGTAAGCCTGAAGGCGGAACCAATCGAGGCGCAACCCACGAAAGTCAAACAGCTCATTTGCCTCCACTACAGAAGCACGTAAAATTAAGCAAAATTTCGAGAAAAACCCAACACTTACGAATGTTTTTTTGCCCACCTTGCTTAATCGTTAATCCCGAGATGGTGTTACTGATGGACGAGATTATCATGGATTCATCTTCGGGACAAACCTGCAGTTTCTACATAAAACAGAATCATACAATGTCGTGTTAAAGGAATTTTAAGTCATTTATTGTATTTAATCCAATTGGGAAAATTTGAGAAAATTAAAGCATTAATCATTTTTTTTAAAATAACAATTGCAAATTACTAAATAAAAAGTATGCTGGTATTATTTTAGAAGATATAAAAACACAATATTATTTTAAAAATAATAAAAATTATAATTCACTAATAAATAATAATAATAAGTTTATTTTAAAACGAAAGGAATGGAGAAATGGAAGCACATACAACCATGAACCTGAATAGAACTCAGAAAGCTTAAAAATTACATTAAGTGTTATTCCTAGCCATGCTCAATCTCTTGTCTTGCTATATCTTTAAAATAGTGTAATGTAAAAAACTAGAAATTGAAAACTCATATTTTCTAAACTTAATTTTATCGTAGCATTAATTTTAAAACGAGCCTAATTGAAGGCAAAACACTGAAACTTATTTTTTAAGTTCAAAATTCACAATTTTAACCGAAAATTACAATTACAGGGTTCCCCCAGAAAGTTCAAATTCAACTTCTCTGATCTTTCCAGATTTTTTAAAAAAATTTCCTTGAACAATGACCATGTCTAAATAGACATTTGCCAATGTTATCCACGATTTTTCAAAATCTACACAATACAATATTCAATAGTTTGCCAAATTTACTAATAACAATTTTGAAAATATTTCAAAATAAACGTAGGAGAATTTTTCAAAATTAGGCATTCTAAATAATATTGAAAATTTTACGAAATTAAAATGACAAATTGTCAAAATTTTAATTTTAATAGTTCAAACATTTTGTAAACTTGTCCTTAGAAACCTTTGACAATTTTACAAATCGGTACTCGAAAACAGTTTTAATTCATAAAAGCAATACGTGTTATGAATGTTCTAGATTTTAGCAAGAATCTTACCTGCATGTTGTAGCTCAATTCGACGGCATCAAACCCGGATAAAAACTGCACAAAATAGCGCTGCATAACTTGATTGTATTTCCGAACCAATGCTACAAAACGAGTACTTTTTATATAAGAATCGTTCACGAAGAGTATAGCCTGCAAAGACAAATACTTCTATGGATCCAAAATCCATTTATCCAAAAAAATACCTCTAAGTTCTTCCATGTGGAATAGCAATTCTGGCAACTGCCTACAATTTAGAAAAAATGTATAACATGAGTAATTAAAATGACAACTTCAAAAAAGTTCGCAGTGCCCTAACCTGTCTACTAAATCCTCCTGTGCATTCCTTTTGCCTTGCCTTGGTGGAGGATTATCACCATGCCTCAAAAGCCATAGCACCTCATCCCGTGCTATGGACAGTCCCATGAAGACGAATAATGCCTAAAAAAATCCAATGCACTTGAGAACTTGCCACTATGGTCATTTCTGTTAAAAACTACATAATTGCCATGAATAAAAAAAAAATATTTTTAATAACTTGGAAGTCTTAAGTAAAGTTAATAGATACATGCAAAATACAATTGTTGTCCAAGGCTGCAAAATAATTTAAATAAGGAGAAACTTGCCAAAACTGCAAACATACTTTTAGTATGAAAAAAACTTCCAAAATTTTATAAAGATTCCATTAACTCCATTGAGTGGAATTGCAGTTTCTCCCATTTCACGTGAGAGCTGTCCTGAAAGTTTTTCATACCTTTGGTCCCAAAAGTCCAGGTTGATCTGTTAACAGTAGTCCCATCTCTTTCAGAGCTGACCGAAGAAATTTGCGCCTCTCGCGATGAATGTGTGCTCTAGAACGAGTAAATTAATTTTTATATAACAGACTGATTTATGAATAATATTTGACATTTTATTGAACTTTAGAAGTTGTAAAATTTGAAACATATGGATATGAGTTCGCTTACGCATGTTGTAGGGCCACATTATAATGTTCCTTTACTTCAGCCACCCTTTTGTTGTAACTGGAAATAGCAATAATTGCGTGAGCATCAAGCAAGCTACGGCTATGTGACCAATTTCCAGAAAGGCCACTTACCCTTTAATCGTTTCGAAAAAGGACTGAATGTAGGAGTGGATATGGATGACCTCATCACGGAACAGAGTCGTGACCCACCCATGAGTCAATACACCCTGCCAGAGCTCAACCACTGGTGGTTGATTGAGGTACTGATGTGCCAGCATAAAACCAACTACACAAGAGTTCACAAACGAGATAGTCAATTTTCATGCAGGCAAAGATTGAACGACAAATTTTAAACATTCCTATACAAGTTTGCTTAAACAAGTTACTGCAAATAAATTCGACGTATATCACAAATGAGTCTTTATATAAATCAATAAATTACATCTGAATTTAGTATCTGAATAAAGTCATCCGAATTTCGATGCATGGCAAAATCTGAATAATCAAAAAACTAGTCACACAAAAAATTATGAATGTTGTCATCAAACGTTTACTGGATGACGTCATCAGAATTTTAATTTATGACAACGATGACACATTTTCCAGAAAATTAATCACTTGTATTTTGGACATTTAATCGCACATTCGGCAATTAATCGAATGATTTTCGTTCATTTAATCAGGCATTTTTTTCATACAACTAATCTTGTATTTCTTCGAAATTTAATCAGGTATATCGGCGTAAATTTAATCGGGTATTTCTTCATAAATTTCACTGGGCATTTATTTTAGACATAACTAGACGTTTTAAGATATTAGAAATTATAATGTAGTTCTATGTAAAAAAAATTAAGAAACACAAAAAATGGCGCAAATAAAGTTTCACTGCAGTTTCTCCAGTTTTTGACATTTTTCCGACCAAATAGTTCAAAGCACCTTGATTTTGGAAAGTAATAAATCAAGATTATGAGATGGTATTTTTCCAATTTCAAAAAATGCACTTACAAATAATCCATCTTTCCATAGTATCCATGGGCAGATATTCACAAGCCATCTGCAGCATAAAATATAAAATCATTTAGAAAACTCAAAATGTTCCATATAGCCTAACTTGTATTTTTAAGCATAGACAATTCCCAAAAAAAATATGTTTTTAAAGTGACCCTGTTCATTTTGCCAGAAATAGTTTGTCAGTCTTAATGGTAATAGTTGATTGATTAATACCCATAAAATCTACAAATCAATCCCAGTAAATGATAAGGCAGTAAAGTAGTAATATAGTTCAAAATAGCATTAATTTATGCATTAGCTAAAGTTAACATTACCATTGTTAAACATAACTGCCTAAAGTTAATATTTATTTTATAAAATTAAACATTAAAAAAATTCAAAAAAGAATAAAAAAATGAAAAAAGTTTCCTGGTTTGATTTTGAAACTGCCCAAATATTTATTGAAATGAGAAATATAAAATGCCTTAAACCAAATTATAAGCAAAATACCTTTACGGTTTTATGGCTAAATTTATTGACAATTTCAACTTAAAATGTCAATAAAATTGTAAAGGATATTCAGGTAAACTTAGATTGCTGGCTGCTCATCAAGCTAATTTGGAAGGCATGACAATTCAAGGAATATAATTCCAAAACAAACACTTGGCATGAAAAAAAAAATATAAAAAGTACTGTTGCATAAAAAACCCAACTTCAAAACTTTGAATTATCCGTCGGCAATTTTAATTTAATTAACCTTGCAATTTCTATTCCCTGCAAAGCATTGAAGAAAACACGAAAATATTTACGTGTATGGGATCTGAAAAGCTACATTTTTCCAAGGATTACTTCACAAAATTGCAAACAATAATGGCCTTACCGTTTCAGATTGTGATGGGTTCAACATATTTGCTGGATTCGAAATCAGGCTTAAAAGTTGAGCATTTCGCCATTTGTCGGCAGTCATATTACGACGTGGGAATACAGAATTGAGGGACACCAAAGCACTGCCCAGCAACTAGTTTGGAGTTCAATTTAAAGTAAATTTCATTAATGTGATATGGCAAAAGTGACAAATTTTTTACATGAAATTTACCTTGCAATGTGGGATGAACTCGTCGGAAAGTTTTTTCATTGGCATGTCATAATCGATGATTAACTGGCCGAGACGTGGAAAACTTGAATCACTGTATCAGAAAATGCATAGTTGTCAAACAAGTATTTGTAAGATTCAACTAAAAAAGATCTGGTTTAAAATCCAACCTTTGGCCATGGGTCATTTCATGAGCAGCATTAAAAAGGCCTAAAACAGCTTTCCTGTCTTCCACACGAGACAGCAAAATCATCAGGGTGACATAAGTAACCACTAGATCCAGGTAGGCCTTCGTTAAATCAAAATTAACAACCTAGAGGAAAAGGAACGACACAACTTTGTAAATATTTTGTGAAAGTAATATTCCACATGGCGAGAACAAAATATGAATTTTAATTAAGAAGATGACAACGAGAAAACATTCAGGCACGAGATGATTGCCAAGGAAATGCAGATGCTACAAGTTCATTAGCATCTAATATATGCATCCTTGGCTACTTCGGTTTCCAAAAAGCACTTACCAACGAAATTTATTTTCAAATTCTTATTTTTATTTTGTAAGGACTATTATAAGGTTATTGTTGAACAATGTGTTTTCAAGGGGTGTCCTAGAGGTCTATTTTCTATGGGAATTTTTTTCTGAAGTTTTATGCCAGGGTTGCACCAGAAATATCATACCCAACTTCCTTGGAATTTCCTGGTTTTGAAATAAGTTTCTCTTACCTATGTCAATGTCAAAAGTGACATGTAAAAGTTAAGTTATCCACAATGTTGAAAAAAAGTGTAAAATTAACATAGGAAAAGTTTAAATGTTACAAATTTGTACTCTAAAATGTTAAGTTTTGAAAATCTGTGCACAGAACCTGTTGAAAATTTTGCAAATTTCTCTCAAAAACAGTTACAAAATTGTGCTGGAAAAGGTTGCAGATCTTGCCAGCTTGCATTTCTCAGAAATTGTTAACAATTTTAACAAATATGTTCTTGAAAATAAGTTAAAAATTTTTCCAATTTGCAATCGGAAACTATTAAAAATTTTGCAAGTTTGTCTTCGAAAAACGTGGAAAACTTTGAAAATTTGTCCTGAAAAACTATTGAAAATTTTGCAAATTTATTCTTAGACTAGGTTAAAAGGTGAAAATTCTACAGATGTGTTCTCAGTAAATTTTTTAAATTTTGCAAACTTCTCCTAGGACATTTTTGAAAATTTTGAAAAAATTCGCCTTCAGACAATGTTCAAAATTTTCAAAATTCATCCTCTGAAATTGCCGAAAATTTTGAAAATCTGTTAGGTAAAAATTTTAAAAATGATTGCAAATGGGTCCTGAGCTAACCACGTACTCATAGAAGCATTAATTTTGGATTGTGACAACATTAATACGTTAAATTTCCCAGACTTTTCAAAATAATTCATTCTTCCCCGACATTTCCAAACATTTGCAAGTTCCCTTACATTTCTAGGTCCGGGTAAATTTTTCTTTATTTCTTAAAAAATGTATTAAAAACAATTATGGAATTAGCTGCAATAGCAAATGAACTCACAATGTTTAAGACAAGTTGGCAAGTGTCCATTGTTGTCAGTAGTTCTGTGACATGGTCCTTGAAATCAAGTAAATCCACGAAAGTGTAGTAATATAATGACAACGACTTCATGATGTCACTTCTAATTATATTAACTTGATGTAGCTGATTCTGGAATGCAAAAATTGAGATGTGGTCTCAAATGTGATGATAACAAATTGCAACAAGCCCAAAAACGTTAGCAATAATAATCTAGAGCAGGAAAAATGGTCAAATTATGAGAAAATATCTACATATCCCAAATTTTGGCAACGTGACTTTAAATTGTTCAAGACTTGTACTGTACTTGTAACTGTACTCCTCTTTGTCATGCAAAACTCAATATTTTTGTCAATATAATTTGAATAAACAATTGATTCTGTTTAGAGAAGTTTAAAATCTGTAATGCTCCCAAAAGTTCATAGCAAATTATGGAAAAATTAACTAAATTCTTGCATTATTTATTATTTCTTTGACAATATCATGTGGTAGGTAAACAAGATAAAAGGTTGATCACAAAAAGTTAGTACATGTAGTATTTTTTCAACATTTTTCAACAAGAAAAGCAATGCTGTCCGGAGATCAAAGATGAGCATTTAATTGTCAGTCGATTGATCAATCAAGACTAACGACTACACTACTAATTCATTCATTCATGACCATTTTAACGAGTAATCGTTATAACAATGTATTAGCAAAATTGTTAAGTAATCTAAGCAATTTTTGAAAATTTTGCAACTTTTCGAATAATTTCGAAATTTTTTATAATTTCGCAATTGCCGAAAATTACAAAGCTGTCGTAAAATCTTCTAAACCGTCGAAAATTTGGAAAATTGTCTAAAATTCTCAAAACAGATGCAAAATTCAACAAATTTTCAAAAATTACAAAACCGTAGAAAAATTCGCAAAATTGTCTAAAATTCGCAAAGCTTTCATAAAATTTGCAAAATTGTCATTAAATTCGCAAAATTGTCGAAAAATGTGCTAAACTGACGAAAATTCGAGGAAGAATATCCTTGCTTCGAGGCTATTTAGTCATCAAATTTAGTTATTCATTATAGTCTTGACTGAAATTTTATTCGACTAATACTTATTATGCTCCAGTGACTAATGCTGCAATATGGTTGCCGATTAACGACTAAACTAACTAGTCAAGATTAGTTTAAGAATGACTTTTATAGTCGTCAATGTTAGTCATGATAGAACATTTATTCGACTAATGCCCAACTCTGCTGAAGATTAACATTAATGAAACCAAACAAGTATAGATGTGTAAAAACCACCAGTAAAATTAGATGATATATATAACTTACGCTGTTTCCTTTGGTGTCAATTTGAGGGAACTTCCTGATGATGAGCTTGATGGCAGACTCCAACCCTTTATCAGACAGAAATGATGGTTTTGACTTGGCATCTCCACAAGCCTGATAAATAACAAATATTATAAAAAGGTTGCAAAATGTTTTGTAGCCATAGTAATTTATCATTAATCATTAAGTTCCGGCAACACGTGCAGCCACACGGAGAGCCAGATATCGAACTAGTCCAGTCCCCCTTTTTTAAAATGGTCTTAGGTATTAAATATTAAAGGGCGACTGAAAGCTCCTTTTTGCCATTGTGGCGCCCCTAGCCAAGAATGTTTTATACCTCTAGGACACATGAATTGTCTCAATACCGAAATGACACTTCGGCGTTCCATAAGAAGGTCTCTGACTCTCATGATTACAAGTGTGGCAACAGATCACCATTTTTTTGTAAAAAAAACAACCCGCATATTAATTAATCGCCACATATTTTAGTTTTCATAAAAATGTGGGATCGTCTTCTGCATCAATGGAGAAAAGTTCTGGTACCAGTGTATTTATTTCTGCAATAAAATCACAACCGATAACACAAATTCACTAAAAAGCAAGAAATCTCAGCGGAATACAATATTAGTGGATTATTTATTATCATTTAATGACCTTCATGACTGGTAAATTTTAAGTAAGCTATGATAGAAAATAATATGAAACAGGAAGCGTGAACGATTTTGGACAGAAGCAAGTTCATGGCCAATTTTTTTGAGAGGAACTGACCTACCATGTATTTGCCTAGAAGCAAATGTAAAAATCTCAAAAAACCAAAATCAGAACAGCTGATCTGGGTTTCCAGAAAAAAAAGGCAGAGCATTTTGCCACTCACCAAATTTTGCTCGGCGATTGACATGTGAAGTGACATTGAGAAGTGTGTGTAATAAATTATGAGCTATCCATAAAACTTTTCAAAATGAGATACAGTAGGTCTACTTATATTTTATTAAATTTCAGTGTTCCAAAAATCATCCATGGGTTTGTTGACAAATTGAAAAAAACCAGGCCTGCCTGACTCATAATCAAACTCAAACTGCCGAAGATCCTTCCATTTAACTCGAAACTTGTGCTTGAGATTTACAAGGCCAACCTCAATAGTTTGTCACACCCACTACTACTAAACAATCAGAGCTGCCTCTGCCAGTCTCCTATATTATATGGCACACTTATGCTGAACTCTTTTCAGTTCAGTTTCAACAAGGACTTGAAATACTGAAGTTTTACTAAACAAATCAAACATTTATGACCACAAATTGCATGTACCAATGAGCTTATATGCGTATTATGTAGGCCTATTACGGAAAGCACAAATTGGCAATTTGGCTAATCACACCCACAATGCATAAACCTCAAGAAATAGCGGACGACTTTTTACCGATGGTGAAAACATTTCCATGGAACAGAATTAACTCATTTACTGAGCAAAGTGGTTGAGTGTGATTCGAGTTTCACTGACTCGGAAATATTTGCTCTACCATTAACTGACTATTAAATAGCCCGAGGCTGTTGATGTTTGAGCCGAGGCTAGATATTTTAGAGACTTGAAATTTAGAGTTATTCAGCTGGGAAATAGTTGCTCAAACTTGGCCTTTCAACACCAAAAACCCTCTTTCGACTAGAAAACTCACCGGAAGTTCAGCTAGTCCATCTATGTATGGCGAAGTGTAAAGGCCAGGTTAATAATTATGATCAATTTTAAGTTCATGTCTAATTCCATCTTTTTTCTATTTTTAATACCATAAGTCAGTAAATAGTAGCCTACCATTTGCAAATTAAGTCAGACTTAAGCAGTCCGGTCATGAAGCACCTTACCATTGCATCATGATTAAATCATATTTTCCAAATTTGGGAACTTCACGAATAACGAGGATGGGATGGGAGGACGGTCATGGTAGATTTAATATAGGAACAATCCCGGCATTCGCCTGGAGGTATAGTGGGAAACCATGAAACACCCCAATCAAGGATAGCGACACATGGATTGAACCCGCATCTACCAAATGCAAGGCGAGAATGGGTAATCACTCGACAACCTCCTTGCTCGATTAAGTTCTTTTTTGATTCCATGGTTTCAAAGCAATTAAGGTTACTCATGTCGTTAAATTCACATTTGTTGAGTATATTAAGAAACGCTGACATTAGGGTACTGAAATGAAATGAATTGACATTACCCCACAAAAGCGTGATTTTACTATCGGCTAGCTTGGTATTGAGACATACTTATCCAAGGTGGGTGTGATGAGCTAAATCGCCAACGCTCATCAATTAATGGAGAGAGAGAGAGAGAGTTAATGCTCTAAGGGGTCACAGCCCCTTCTGGCATGCTTTGTGTTATGTTGTCAGTTGGGTCCCTATGTTACCGGTACCTTCAGTCGGGGTGCCTGAAGGCGATGTTAGTGAGTTTGTCGGTCTAGGGTTGGGCCTGTTTGCCATATAGTTTTGCAATTCTGTATAGCAGCCACATTCCTTGCACATGAATATTGTGGAGAAATGATTCATTGAAATTGTGGTGATTAAAATTTGTGGTCCAACTTAATTTCGTCATCATGCTCGTTACAGCACGTATCATGTGTCATTTCATTCATTCCATGGGTCAAAATCACCTGGAGGCAGTGCCAATGCATGTCCTTTTGAAGGTTTTTTCCTGATTTCATCTAATGTGACCTGTCAATAAATCAAATCTCATGTGACACGCGAATAGATCGTAGCAAACGTATAATGTTGATCTACGCTTGCCCTCCCATCGATATAAAGGTAAGTTTCGTTGGATTTAAATGCATTTTATTAGAACATAAATTTGTGATTCACCCTGTAGATATTTTGGGTCACACGCCCTCCATAGCCTACTGATGCTCACCTTTTTAATGTTGTAAATCCGCGTCAACATGCCGACTCCTCGGTCGTTTAATATCGTCAACCTTTCGGCCAGCTTAAACTGGCTTGGTACATACGGTCTAGCCATTATGAGTGACCAGAAACGAAGCAAAACAGGAAGTTATTAGACCGTTCAATGATCTTCAGCCAAACAATCCGCCATTAAGGTTGTCATATCGTACGAGGGTGCGGTCCGGAATTCGTCCTTTACACACTTTTATTTGCTGAATATTGCACGGATGACCGAAGAAATATCGACCGACAACTATATAATATTACATACTAGCAAAATTAACACAAATACGCGTTATTTGCATACTCAGGGGATCGAAAACAGCAGGTTTACGGCTCGACACTCGCATCCACAAAATAAAATCCGCACGATGGCGCTGTCGGCACTGCGATCCATTTCGAAACGTACTCTAGTCTAATTTATAGATTTCTAGTCGCATTTATACGCTAAAGACCACACCGTGCTAAAGACAAACTAGGAAGTATATTTAAGTAATTAGAAAGAATATATAAAGAGGGGGAAAAAAACTACAAACAAATCAGGGACAAAAATTAAGTATTTTATTAATCATATTTTCTTGCCGCATTAAACCGGTATTGAAGAAATTATGTTGAAATACCCTTTGCATAAGAAAAGTTTATACATAAATCTAGAAACAAATAATTTAAATCTATTAAAATTAAAATGCCTAAAAGTCATATTACATATATTTTGACTGATTAACATTCAAAATATAGCCTAGAAATTTAAGTAAGTCGATGTAGTTTGTGTGCATTGTTACTAAATGGTTTGGAAATGCTTGATACCGGCGTTAAATGAGTGCTTCAATATGGCGGGTAGTTAAAAACAAAGATAAAATCTAGCATCAATTTTACCGAACAGAACCGCACAACTCACTTATTATTATTGCTTTTGTGGGTGATAGTCGCACGATGACTCCGTAAGCACGCAATTCGAGTCAAAACATCGGAAAAAGTCCTGAAAATCCAGTAAATTTGCTTGAATTTTTATCGTGGAAACGTGATGGTATCTAGGTTGAACAGCTACCTTTTCAAGCACCTGCAAAGTGGTCCGAAAACTCGATGTTTTACGCCTCTTTTGGTTCGTTTGATTCATGGTGCGCAGCCGTCAAAAGTGCACGTTTTCGGGAGAAAAAACAAGGTTTTCATCCATAAATATTGCACGTCAGCTGCCGAATCGAGTGTTTTCAGACCGAAAACGGCCCTCGTCCTCACCAAGTTATCGCGTTATGAATTCGAGAAAAGACGGAACCCAGCATTGACCGAAGAGCAGCTTGAAGCTTCGGTAAGTAGAGCAAACAAGTTGTCGTACTTTAGATTTCTATAAAAAGTGTATTTGTTGGGTACTTTTCCTAGATTCATTAAACTTTGTCTTTATTCCTGCTGATACTGTTTTAATTCAGCGAAAACTATACGGTAACTTATTTATGTTAAAAAACCACATTCAATAAGTCATATTATTAGATTTTAGAGTATCAAACAAACACGCGCTTTGAGTTATGTCAGTAAACCACGTGGCAAAAGGACCAAATAATGACGTCAGAATATTCCTGCAGATGACGTCAATTTTTCCTATTTCCTAATGAGAAACTACCACTTGGTACTATATGTGCTGCCTATAGGTATTGAAAATTGATGTGATTCCAAAAAATTGACGTCAAAATATTCCTGCAGATGACGTCAATTTTTCCTAATGAAAAACTACCACTCGGCACTGTATGTGCTGACTGTAGGTTTTATAAATTGATGTCCTTCCAAAAAATTACGTCAAAATATTCCTGCAGATGACATCAGTTTCTCCAAATGAAAAACTACCACTTATCACAATATACTGTATGTGCTGATTGTAGGTATTGAAAATTGATGACCTTCCAAAAAATGACATCAAAATATTCCTGCAGATGACATCAATTTTTCCTAATGAAAAACTACCACTCAGCACTATGTAGGTATTGAAAATTGACGTCCTTCCAAAAAATGACGTCAAAATATTCATGCAGATGACGTCAAAACTACCACTTGGCACTATATGTGCTGACTATTGGTAGAGTAGGCCTATTTAAAATTGATGTCCTTGCAAAAAATGCCGTCAAAATATTCCTGCAGATGACAAAGAATTGAATTGACGTCAATTTTTCCTAATGAGAAACTACCACTTGGCACTACATGTAGGCCTATAAGTGCTGACTATGGCTACTTGCACAACAAAACTTAAAGTAAGAATGCTACTTTTCGTACCACCAGCGGGCAAACAGTTGGTAATTTAAATGCATTACCAATTGTGTGCCGCTGGTGGTACGAAAAGTAGCATTCTTACTTTAAAAGTTTTGTTGTGCAAGTACCCTATAGCTTTCTGTGCATTATTCCACGCGTTTAATTTTTTTACATGCTTTTCGGCGCTAACCCACAAATTTTAATCTGTGGTATGTACTCACAATTTGACGATTATCACACGGCGATCCGAATTTCCCTCAAAAATCAAAAACTTCCGGCAAAACTCACGCTAAGCTACGTACTGTTCCAGTTTTCCTTTCGAGTTACAGAGTATAAAATAGTCCAGAGCGCAGGAAAAATTCGAATTATGGTGAAAATTCGAGTTACGGAGTATAAAATAGTCCAGAGCGGAGGGAAAAAAATTCGAATTATAGAGAAAATTCGAGTTATAGAAATTCGAGTTTGAGAAGTTGCGTGCCATTACATTATACACAGACCAACCAAATGATTTTTTTTCTTCGACTTATAGAGATTTTCGAGTTATAGAAGTTCTAGTTAGAGAAGTTTCACTGTATATGTACAATTAAGAGTGTCATAACTCCAGAATAATACAGAAAATCAATTTGTAACCAAAAAATGATAATAGGGAAATGGACTGGAGACACTGAATCAATGGCAAGCAGACGACTTTAGAGAGTAATGGCCGACCAGTCACGTGTATAAACACGGAATGACTGCCAAAGAGAGTATAATTTGATCTTGCCTAAGCGCTGGTGGAGGGATTTTAGGATTCAGATGGAATATGGGCTGTTTCATGCAGACGGAAAAACAGGCCTAAAACCCTCGTACTCTGCCAGGAGATGCTCATCGGACTGCCACTCCCAGTTGTTATAGAACTTGGGAGTCAGGACATCCGTGAATCTGTGGGCTAACGTGGTTGGAAGACCATTAGCTTCTAAAACTGAGGCGGCCTGACCCACCTTGTATATAGTGGTGAGCCAAGTGTTGGGTCGATTTGGAAATTTCAAATTTAGTTCCCGAAGTTCTTGAAAATGCAGGATGGCCAAGGATTGGCATGTCCTGTGGTAATCCAATTTAAAGCCCTTGTCCATCTGCTGGGAAACATAGGGACCCATGGATTTGCTAAAAACACAGAGAACGAGGTCTTCGTGTACACTGGATCATGACAGTAGGCATGGAACTTCGGGAAGTTGTCATGAGGAGACCTAGGAATTCGACCGAACTCCAGGTGAAACAGAGGGGTCTCCATGTTTGCATTCCACGAGGTGTTAATGGCCCAGCGGATAGCAGGTAAGTGCAAGTCCCATTTGTCATGTGGCTCCTGCACGGCGATAACTAACTTTGCCTTCATGTCCCGGTGTTTACGTTCTACAGGGTTCGACTGGATGATATTGAGCCACATGATGCAGTGTGAATTCCATGGAACAAGCGGCTTGTTCCAAGACGGCCGAGAGGAACTGCGGTTCATTGTCACAACGGACAGTCTTTGGATTCCCCTAGCGCAAACAGGCTTCGTTGATGAGGACTCTGGAAATGGTATCAGCATTGGAATCTGCAACCGGAAACAGTTCAACGTAGCCGGTGGCAATGTCACAGACGGTGAAGATGCAGGTGTTGGAGCGAGCGGTCTCGACCAGCGGACCAACGATGTCTACACTGATGTCATTGAACCGGGCATGATAGGGAGGACTGGTGGTGAGTCTTATTGCCCTGGACTGCAGGTTTGTATAATCGACCGGGATGATTCAAGGTGATCAGCCAGCGAAGAGGGCAGTGATCAGTGTGCACCACGAAGTCCAGGCCGTCGATGTAATGCCCAAACTTGCCGATGGCCCAGATGACAGCAAGCGCCTCCTTCTCCATCGTGTAATAATTTCTCTGCGGATCTGTGAGGAGCTTGGAAGCATACTCGATGACACGGTAGGGCTTCTCGTCACCTTGGAGTAGCACGACGCCTATGGCTTCTTGGCTGGCATCAGTGAAGATGTGAAAGCCTTCATTGAAGTTCGGTTGAGCCAAGATGGGAGCTTCGCATAATTTTTGCTTTAGAGTTTTGTAAGCTTGCATACGTTCGTTTTCAAGAGTTTGTAGAGGGGAGCCGCGATCTCGGAGAAGTTTGGAATAAATTTGCCAAACCAACGGCAAGCTGACAGAAAGGACAACAACTGCGTGGTGTTGGTCGGCGGCTTCAGCTCTACGATTGCTTTTATCTTCTCAGGGTTCGGGCTGATGCCCTTAGGTGAGATGACATGGTAAAGAAAATTGACCACTTCTTTGAAGAAGTGACACTTCCGTTTAAGGGAAAAACCATAGCGCTTCAGAAGTAAGAACAGCTTCTCGATGTCTTTCAGGTGTGCTAGGAAGGTATCTGAGGCCGAACTCCGGAACATTAGACAGCATTTCCTCAATCACGCGTTGGCAATGAGCGGCAGAGTTGTGAGCGCCCATTGGCATCCGTGTGTCGCTGAACAGGCCATCCTGAGTGACCGTAAAGTACTTTTGGCACGACTTGTGGATGGGGATCTGCCAGTAACAGTTGGTGAGATCGAAGGTGGACATGAAAGGTTTACCCTGAATCTCAGCTAGAATGGAGTCGATGCGCGGCAAATAAAAGTTATCGGGGACTGTGACACGATTCAGAGACCGAGAGTCCGTCACCATTCGAACATCTTTGAAGCCATCGTGTTTCTCCACGAGCCCCATGTTGGGCACCAGTTGAAAGTGCTCCTTACCCACAGTTGTTTGAAGAAATAAAATCCTGTTGAGTCGTAGAAAAG